>JAODAL010005134.1:0-147550 GCA_025379985.1 Phyllomedusa bahiana | reverse complement strand
CCTTTCAAACCCCCCTCAGCCATCCATATGAGTGGTCACATCAGGGGTAGCAACCTGGGAGTTCTGGTGAAGAACAGGGGGCTCCTTAGACTCCGCTCCCTGGTGTGGAACATACCATCTTCTCGTGGTGTCCTAGATGATCCACTTTCCTCGTTTGTGACAATATCCAACCATATTTCTTCTTGTATCCAGGCTAGAGACAGCCAATAGGGTATTGGAACCTCCTTTCCATTGTTTAGTTTTCACCTGTAAACTTATTCTTCCGCTCTTATTTTGTAATCACTTACATATAACATTATTACTGTCACGGTGCATGTCGTGGCCCCTATCATGGACCGCAGTCGTGTCCTTGCCTCTGTTGTGGTCCCCGTCTGGTCCCCTGAGGGATACTCACCTGTCCCGGCTCCTGTCCATATGGCTGTGCAGGCCGCGTCTGTTGGCAGTTACTGCTCACCTGTGCTTCCTCCAGCTCCCTGGCATCCTGTGCACACACAAGCGCCCCTTAGCGTGTGGCACTAGTTAGATATTTAAAGAGACAGTACCCAATTACCTGCCAATTAACCTGTGACATCTGTTTCCATAAAAGGAACTTCCTGCCCTTGTTCCAGCATCAGTTCATTGGTGTTCATCCTAGGATCCTGACCCCTATTTGTTGAGCTCTTCCTTTAGTTACCTGAGTACCTGTGTAACCCCTGTGTTACCTGCTTCTAGTCCTGCTGTTCCTGCTGTTGTGCCAGTTTATTTCTTGCTGTTATCCTGACACTGCACCAGTCCGTTACCCGCCTGGAACCTGCTATCTGTACCTGCTGTGACCTGCCACCACTACCAGTGTCCCTGTCCTGCACTTTGGCTCCCACCGTGAGTTATACCATCTACACTCTTGGTGGCCCAGAGGATCCACAATACCCGGCGTTCAGTGTGTCAGTACCTACTGTACCCGTTAAAACCTGACAATTACATTCACACATATAAAGCCTTAGTATTTTCTAATGTCTTCTTGGTGCATTATTGTTTCTTGTCAGTGAGTATATTTTTCACACAAATATTGCTATGCCAACCAGAAATAGAACATTGATTGTTTTGTCTTCTGCATTTAGAGAATTGTAAACTGACTTTATATTAAAGGGGTTTTGCCACAATCTCATTTCATACCTCCTGCATTTAGCTCTTCAGCTCTGTGTACTCAGAAGGGGGCGTGTGTGATTTGTTTGAATTGCAGATCATGTGACCCAGCAGGATGATATCACCAGGCCTTTCCACTCTCTAGTGAAAGAAAGGTCTGCTTATGTATAGAATTGTAAGTAGCTACACTGTAGCTCAGAGGTAACATTTTTGCTTTACAGCACAAGGGTCCTTGATTCAAATCCCTGCAGGAACTTAACCTGTGAATATTTTTTTCCTCTTTATCAATGCAAATACCTCATTGAGGTTTCTTTTTTATTTACTTGCACTGTTTGACTTATTACTAACTTGTCCAAAGGACAGGAGTAGAATGACAGCACCTGGGGTTTGAACACTCAGTAGCTACCTGAGAAGAGAGCTGATGTCTGAGCATGTCTGACCAGGACTGAGGAGCTCACACCCGGGCCCGTATCCCCTGGAGATGAGCTGTGAACAATGGATCACTAAAGGAGCAGTTAAAACAAAAACGGTGCAGAATTTTTAATAATTATGAATAGTGAAAATGTTTATTATTTCATTTTCAAACCTGCCACGTCAATTTTACTTCGTGGCAAAACCCCTTTAAGTTACTAATAATTTCCAGGCTGTGTATTTATAAAAGGCGTACAACCCATTAATACAGCTCCAATTAATGTATGTATAATGTGTCTGTCAGTATTTGCTTAACTATATGAAGAATTTTGTTCATATTTATAGCTATTATCGATTGTATCGATTATGATACAAGTCATGTCTTATTTGCGCAAACAGATTTTATTCATGATAAAAGAACATTTCTAGCATCCTAGTAAATTCTTCCAATCATACATATAAATGAATATTCATTAGTTATTGGTTCTCCTCCAGCAGAGGGAATCCCATATTACAGAGTAACATGCTGTAATAATGTTATGCTAATGACTAAGAATATGTTAAAGGGGTTGTCCACTATATTGTTTTAATTTATTATGGAGATATTAGGAAATCATACAAATTAATCCAAGATATATTAAAAATTCGTACTGGCTCCTATGGAATAATCGTATGGGCTAAACACTGCGTCAGTCATATCACCTCCTGGCAGTCAGTCCGCAGCCGGGTCACACAACATCTAGAGGGAAACTGAATAGGAATAATGGTGGCATAATTACTATTAATATGATTATTCTCTTGACTTCTTCACAGTGTATAGTTACCTGCTGTCTCTGTAGAGGTGACATGTGGTTAATAAAGTTATCTGGAAAAAAAAATGTTCAAAGATGAGGAAAGAGAGTAACATGAGGTGTTTTGTCCACAGACACTGACAGACATGATAAGAAGCTGCGGGAGATAGTCCTTCAACTGGCATACCGGGGGCCCCACCTGTGTGGGGGTCAATGACTGTTGTCCTACAGTTACTCCGGGGGGAACCTTACTAGGACAGAAATTGGGCTGTACCATTTTTCTTCTAAAGGGGGCCCATTGCACTGGTTAAAAAAAGGGAAACAGGGGAAAAATCTTTAAACCCCCTTAACCCGAGCCTTTTTTTTTACGTTCATTTTTCCCTCCTCGCCTTCCCAGAGCCATAAGTTTTTATTTGTTCACCTTCATAAACACGTGAGGGCTTTTATTCTGTATTCTACAGGTTGATATGAATCCAGCAATATCAAACACGTACGGTTTACGTTATGTTTTGGTGGCATAAAAAAAATCCCAAATCTTCTATTTTTTAAATTTGTGCGGCGGCGTCATTTTATGCGACCAATAACTTTTTTGTACTAACACCTACGGACTTGAGTGAGGGTGAATTTTTTGCAGGCTGAAGTCTACTTTTTACTGCTACCAGTTTGGAATACATGTGACTTTTTTGATTAAATTTATTCCATTTTTTGGGGGGATGTGAAATGACCAAAAGTCCTCAATTGAAATTTTTTTCTTCTGTGGTGTTCAGCATACGGGATAAATGACGTTATATTGTAATAGATCGGTCTTTTTCAGGTGCGGCGATACCAAATATGTGTATATTCTATTTTTTATTTGTAAAATAGCAAAAGGGGGGTGATATGAACTTTTAATTTTTTTAATTTTTTTACACTTTAAAACATTTTTTTTTTACTTTAACTTTGAGTCTCCTAGGGTACTACACCACCTGGAGGCACGATTGTTTATACAGCCTAATGCATTGTAATACAATGCATTAGAGTGTACCAATTTGGCGGTTTTACTACTTCCTGCCTGGGGTAGGAAGTGGTAAAACATAAAACATGGCGGCAATGGATACCTTCACAAGGCTTCCAGCTGCCATGTTAACCAATCAGGAGCATGCGATTTCGCCACAATCAAAGTGAGGAACAGAGCGCGGCACCATTTCTCCTTGATTTAGACGCCACAGCCAAGATGGTGGTTAAACAGCACAGCAAGGGGTTAAACAACACAGCAGGGCACCGGCTGCTGAGTGTTAGCTGCAATTAGCAGTTAACACCCGGCAGCTATGTAGTGGAACCGCGCTGCATTCCCGTTACAAAGCCGCTTACCGGCATCATGTTGGTAAGGGGTTAATACATGTATATTAGAAAATAGTATGATTTCCTATTATATAAATAATAAGTAAAGACATTATAAAGACGTTATAAAGTGGACAACCCCTTTAAGTAAAGTTGTGGATCTTGCGCAAAGTTTTGAGAACTTAGCAACATTTTCACAAGGAAGGATACTTTGTACACTTAGATTGGTCATGACTAGTGTTGAGCTGAACCGTTCGGTAAATGGTTAGTTCGGCACAAGCTTTACGTTTTTTCTGAACCCGAGCAGAACCAAATTTTTTGCCCCAAGTTTGGTAAAATGTTTGGTGCCTTTTTCAGTTTTCAGCCAGCCAATCAGTGCAGAGTACAGAGGGGGGTCAAAAACATCACCTCTGAGGGTGTAGGGATTCTCCTTTGGCATGCTAATATCACATGACATGGATGTGGTTGTTACTGTATTGACTGTTGAAGCCATTTCCACCTTACTTATGAAGTGAACACTCTGCTGCTGTGTGGTTGCCAGCAGGCAAAAAAAATACCATGTAATAGCAATTTAACACAGGAAAAGCTGCTTAGTTGAGATTACTCTGGGGTGGGGTGGGAGCCAGCTAGCTTAGGTGAATTATACACAGCAATAAGTTAGGGAGTTAGTGTTTTGTAGTAGATAATTCCATAGAAAAAAATTCTGTTTATAAATCTATTTGCCACTGTTGCAAAGTAAGGACATTTAAGAACACTGTTGATTGGCTCTTGTCTTTGGAGTACAGTTCTTCGCAATAAGAGACTGTGAACAAACTTGACTTTTTTTAATATTAATGCTATTTGTCTATTCAAAAAAACTCTTGTTTTAAATAGTCATTTTTTCTTTGCTAATTTTGAGTGTCTTTGAAGGTCATTTTTTATGCTTTTTTAGGTCGTGATTGGCTGTATAAAAGACAGAGATAGTCAATGTCCTATCCCAAAATTTTGTTTTCAAATAATCATTTTTCTTCTTGCTAATTTTATTGTGATTTCCATTAGTGTAATTTTTGCTGGTTTTGGGGTCAGCCACTGTAACAACACATCGTCCTATGAAAAAAAAAAAAAGCATTAATTTCACAATATTCATTTCTTATTGCTCTAATTTTTATTCTGAGTGTCCATATGGGCATCTGTGTGGTTTTGTTGGTCATTGCATGCGGTTAAAGACAGTGATAGTCAATGTCCTATTAATTAAATATTATTGGTTCAAATACTTTATTTATTACTTACACAAATTTTATTTCTGAAGGGCCTAGGGACATCTGTGACTGGTTTTTTGGGGGTCATGTCACTGCAAGACACCTAATCTTGAGGTATTATTGAAAAAAAAGGCTTTTTTAACATACTCATTTCCAAACTTTCACATGACATCAAGCATTCAAAATGAACTGTGGATACTGGATTTTTTTAATCAATTAATAAAGATAAAATATAGGTGGCCACCCTCTTTGACCACGTTCCAAAATCAAAAGTCAGCAATTTTCTTCCACCCACTCAATTTGAAGTAGGAATGCAGGAATTTGAGGGGACAGGGTCATTGACCAACTGGAGACATCTGTTGCATCTTCTTCACATTTAATGTTCACGGTGGAACAACATCAGCAAAGTTGGACAGCAGTAGAATGGCAAGAAGCCGGTAGACAGCAGCAGCAGCATTGGAAAAAATCTTGTTTGTAATAGGTCAATTTTATAGTGCGAATTTTTAAATTCTGAGGGTCCATAAGAGCATATGTGCTGGTTTTAGTCGGTCATGCGGGCCAAAAAAAAACAGAATAGTCATATGTCCCTTTGCACAAATATCTTGTTTGAAATACTGATTTGTTCTTGCTGATTTTATTCTGCGTGTCCATAAGCGCATTTTTGCTGGTTTTGGAGTCAGGCTACTGTAAAAGGGATGCCAGGGGTGCAAATAGGGCAGTATTCCTGTCAGTTGCTCTAATCAAAAAGGGGCACAGTGATATGTTAAAAATAGGAAACTGTAATGAGGTGGGAGCGCCCCATTGGATTAGCTGCATTGGGGCCCCTGGAAATGGTTAATAGATGACGATGGCAGCCCTGGCTAACGCTGCACCCAACCTTATAATACGGCCCTGCCAGCTGAAACCTCAAGGTTCCCCCGATTGGGATGTTCTTGCTGCCACACTTATATGACATTTTCTTGGGCCTGGTGCAAAAAGTGGCATTAGGGGTCGCGCAGTTTACATGTGCCATTTTCAATCCGGTGTCTTCTTATGTGTAAAGGGGGGGGCCCCATGGCAGCTGTTTAGCACTGCCCCCTCCAAATAGTAAATGTAAATCCTTTTAAAGTTAGCCATTGAAAGGAATAAAATTAATTTTACCCTGTAAATTTTTTTCTGGGGACTTTAGGCCCTTTTTTTTCTTCACTAAGTTGTTCCTCGTACCCAGTTTTAATTTTAAAGGATACTAACTGCAGTTCTAAAATCACCTGTATGGGTATAAAAATTTAAAACCGGAACACCCTTTTTCCCATTGCTTTAATGGGGTGCAAAAGTTGGGTTCGATTTTCCGACTCTTTCTTCAGACCGAACTTCTCAAAAATTCGAGGTTCAAACTTGAACTAAAACTTTTTAGGGTTCGCCTCTTTCCCATAATCCCCAGTATTCTTTGGAAAAACCCTGTTTTGAAAGGGGGACACATAGAGATGCAACCCCCGCAGAAATGGCAATTATGTTTTTTTACACTTTGAATTATTTTTCAGTTTTCCAGTACATTATATAAGTACAGTCAGTGCTAGCATCATTAAAGACTACATAGATATATAAAGTTGAAACCAGAAGTTGCCCAATACCCTTTTTTAAAAAACACACATATGGATTTTTTTTCCCCCATTTATTTGACATGAAATTAGAATAAATTTTAAACCGTTTTAGGTCAATTAACATTACCAAAATTATTTATATTTGCCAAATGCCAGAATAACCTTCTTGGGGTAAAGCAGCTACAAAATCTAAAACAAATGCAGCAATCCCACTACATGTGAATATACTCATATGGTAGTGAAAGGTTTAGTTTTTAAAGGGTTCCCCAGGAGTATTTTTTTTAAGGAACTGCCATGGTGAATAGATTAGAAATTACTTTAAGCGCTCAACATTTTCATTTAAGTCTCCACACCAAGTTGCCTGTTCTTCTTCCTTTTGAAGTAAGTGTCCCTTTCAATTAACCACATGGTGTTTCATATTCATATTGAATTGTCATGCATGGTTGGTCTGTAAAGGTTCCTATTTTGGATGACATTGCAATACATTAAAGGGCTATTCCCATTTCATTAAATGTATTATTAGTCAATAGTTTTTAAGTGTTTTTGTAATTCATTGTCATTAAAAATAAAAGTAAATTTCCCCCCATTCTCTTCTTTTCCCCTCCTTTTGGTTCCTTTCGTCGTTTTGCTCCCCGAATGGCCGTGCCCGTTTATTGGTGGCCCGGGAATTCGTTTTTGTCATTTTGTCCTGGTGAACACGCATTTCAGCGCTTGTGCGCGTATTCCCAGCCCCAGCCACTGTGTTTTTTACTTTACCTTTTTTCTTAGCGCTTCCGGCATTAGCCCCCCGAGTGCCTAAAAGCCCTTCTACCGCAGAATGCTAGTTACATCTGCTAGCATACAAGCAGTCTTCGAGCCCTCTTTTAGCTGGAATCATGAAGCTCTGTTATGTTTGTGGTCACATTCAGCGTTTAGTAATCTCATATATCCAATTACAACATAGTGTGCATGAGAGTGCCCACACAAGGAAAGTGATGATGTCAGTTCCTTTGAAACGTTTCATTTCGCCCAACTGTGGAAGGATCAAGAGGACACATAAGATGAGAGGTGAGACAACCTGAAGTAAATTGACATGGGAAGCTTGCAAATTAAATAATAAAAATTTTCACCATTTATCATTATTAAAAATTCTGGACCGTTTTTGTTTTAGCTGCTCCTTTAGTGATCCATTTTTTTAAGCTCAATTCCAGGGGATTTTGACCCGGGGTGAGAGCTCCTCAGTCCTGGTCGACTGCTCAGCATCAACTTCCCCTATGCAGTACTGGTTTTTCAAAAACCCGTTGGGCATTCTACTCCTGCCCTCGTGCTCCTTGTAATTAGTCAAACAGTGCAAAATTAATAAATAAAAAAAAAAAAAAACCCCAATGAGGTTTGTCTTGATAAAGGAAAAAAAAAATCCCTCGGGATTTGAACCTTGGACCCTTGTGCTGTGAGGCAAAAATTTTTCGTAGTATCATATTCTCTTTCCCTTTTTTTTTTTTTATATATATATATAGGGGGAAAAAAAAAGCACTCCTTTTTAAAAAACAAAAAAAGAATTGTGGGGGGCCAGCAGAAAAAGGAGCTTGGTTACAGTGAAAACTAAAAAATAAGGAAAGAATTCCGCAGCACTCTTAAGGGAATTTTAAGGAACTTTAAACCCCGGTTTTTTCCCCACAATATCATTTATTATATTTTATATATTTATTATATTTTATATATATATATTATATATATTTTTTATTTTATATATATATATATTTATATTTTTAAAATATATTTTATATATATTTATAATAAAATTATATGTTATATTGTGAGGGTTTCAGCTTTCCAGGCTGGTAGCAGGCTGGGTTTCCCCCAAAAGACGGGAGACAGTGACCCCAATGCGTAAATTTTAAAAGTAAAAGGCTATGCCTGGGTTTAAATTTTATGGATAAAAGGAAAACCAAACAGGGCCTTAATCCAGGAAATAAAAAACAAAAAAACAAAACCTCCCCGGGCTGGGCCCCAAAACTATACAGGGAATTTGGGTCCTATCTATACCAGGGCACACTCAGTGCCCCCGGGAAAAAAAGCTGAAAAATACACATAGCATGGGCTACTTCAATATGGCTCCAGCAAACCCCCAAGAAAGGCTGAAGGCCTGCGACTCGGGCTTTTTTGGGCCTTGCCCCAAACCCAAAAACCGGGGCCCGTGGGAGTGGCCACCACCCCGGTTCTTTGACCATCCAAAAAAATCCCGGGACCCGGTTTAAAGCGGACTGGAACCGCTTATACTACTTTGTCAGTATTACTGACACCCAAAAAAATGCGGCTTCCCTTCCCCGAGCCCGGAAAACCGGTGACACGCACGGGTCCAAAACCCCTTTCCTAAGGCCCCCCAATAGGAAGAAATTTTTTTGTTGGGGAAACTTTTATCTTCCTTTCCCCCCCACTCAGCCTGCCCATGTCTCAATACCCCCCCCCCTTTGTTCGGGGCCTGTGGGGTCGGACCCATTAAGCCACCAAACAAGGGTCCTAGACAGTCCCATCAGAAATTCCCCTGTAGTTTCCCTCCCCTGTGCTCCACAGAAAAACCCTAAATTTTTGCATTTGTAAAGGAACCTTTCTGGTGACTTTGCATTTCGTTTCTTTGGGCTTGGGCCATCCAAGTTAAGGGGACCCTTTGGTCTGTGATTAAAAAAAAGGGGTGGGGGGGGGGGGGTTTTGAAAAAAAAAGGGGGGGGGGGGGGTGGGCCCGGGGGGGGGGGGGGGGGGTGGGGGGGGGGGTGGGGGGGGGGGAAACCCGGTTTGAAAAGGGGGGGGGGGTGGGGGGCGGTTCCCCCGGGGCCGGGGTGGGGGTTTTTTTGTGTGAAAAAAAAAAAAGAGGTGGGGGTTTTTTTGTTTTGGGGAAAAGGGGGGGGGCGGGGTTGGGGGGGGGTGGGCCTAACAAAAAAATTTGGGGACCGGGGCCCTTTTGGGCCAAAAAACCCCCTTCCCCAAATACTATATTTCCTTGGGGTGTGGTTTCCTGTTAAAACGTGACGGGGTGCTCTTCACCTCTACCTCCTGGGAAACACTGCCCCGTCCCAAATCAGTGATCGTCTGTAGACAAATCTTTTTAAAGTTCGGGGGAAACAGGATGTTTTTTCCAGAGCCGCTTTAACAACGGAAAAGCCTCTCTGCTCCGGGGTTCAAGCCACCATGAGGATTTTTGTTTTTAGTCAAGGGCTGTTTGTGGGGCTGCTATACTGCAAAATTTGGGATGAATTGCGTAATAACCACAAATACCCGGGAAAAGCCCTAACCTGCCTTTTGGTTGGGGTTTTTTGGCCCATCCCTGTATGCCTTACCTTTTTTACCCCGCGGTTTTATAAAGCCCCTACCTATTATGTATCCCCAGGTATGGGTTCTTCTAGAACCCAAGGCGCGTTTTGGGTTAGTTTTAAAACCCCTGTTTTTTAAAGGGGAGTTAAGTACCCCCTGTACTTTAGGTAGATGGCTGTCCCAGCCCCTCACAAAAAATTTATTATGTGTTAAGTATGCTGAGCATAACGACGATGGGGTTTTAAGGACGACATCCATCAACCTTTGGAAGGGGCTGGACCCCCATGCAGCCCCAAACGGTGGGCAAAACATATTGAAACAGTCCTTTGGGTGTAGCGAAAGCGTTTTTTCCCTTGGCCCTAGTGTCAGGGGGAACCTCCCAGTCCCCTTTGTAAGGTCGAGCGTGGAGAAATACGGCATAAAAACCAGTCTTCTTAGTTACCCACCCTCGGAATTGGGTATGCGTCAAATTGGTTTCCTCTTCAGTTTCCCGAAAATCATTCAGAAGCGTAATGAGCCATCTGGGTTTGGGGATGAGCAGTTTGGGACTCGACAATCGCTTCGGGGATCTCAATCACACCGGGCCCCAACTTTTCTTAACTCTTCAGATTTTGCTCGCCTACGAGTTCGGTACTCGTAGGTTTTTCAAGTTGCCTTTCCCCCTGGCTCGGTGACAATGTCTGTTTTATGTTTTTGTAGTCTGGCAGTTTCTGAGAACACATCGTTTTCCCTTTGTATAAAATCCAGGGTCTCTGTTTCGTGACTTTGACAGGGATTGTACACATAACCTTTGGGGACCCCTCTATGGGGTGTGGCTCAGCATCAGTGTCTCCCTGTTTTCCGGCTTGATTAAATTCACAGGGTTTCTTTTCCCGGCTTGCGCCACCAGGTGGTATTTTAAAATTAACATCTCCTACTTTTTCAAGGATTTCAAAAGGTCCTTGCCATTTGGCCGGGAAATTTACTTTCTACAGTGGGAACCAACACTAACACCCGTCCCCGGGTTAAAAGCCCCTACTTTGGCCCGACCATTATACACTCGGTTTTGAGCTTCCCCTGAGCTGCTGTAGGTGTTCTTGACTATGGATAACTGCCGAAATCCTATCTTGCTTTTGGGGAGATGTGTTCTATTCGCTCGGTGGGGTGTAACTCTTGCTCCAGGTTTCTTTGGCTATGTCCAGTAGCCCCCGGGGGCGCCCCCCCTAACTAGCTAAAGGGTGAAAAACCCCGTGGGGGAGGGGAAAAATTAAGGATTCAGAAATTAGATAAGGCAAGAGACAGTCCCAGTCCTACCCCTTACTGACCACTCTCTTTAACATACTTTTCGGGTTTATTGAACCTCTCCACAAGGCCGTCAGTTTGAGGGTGGTTTTAAATAAAAGTGCGAAAAATGCTTAATATTAAGTAATTTGAAAATTTCCCTTGTGCCCTTTGAATAAAGGGGGTCCCTTGATCAGAAAGGGATCCCCTTTGGAATGCCGGTAGGAAAAAAATTTTGGGAAAAATTTCCCGGGCAATCACTTTGAGGGGGGTTTACCCCAACGGTATGGCCTCTGGGTAGGTGTGGCGTAGTCCCAACCCCACCAATTATACTGAGGGGCCTCGAGTGATTTCTATGGGCCGACGGGTCCATTGCTTTTCCCTTCAAAGGGGACCTCTATGATGGGAAACGGCACCAGAGGACCCCCGATGTGGGGCATGGGAGTTTTAGTTGGCACTCGGGCAGACTACAGTACCGCTTCACGCCCCCATTTCCCCCCGGGCCCAGAAAAATCTTTGAAGGATCCGCTCTTGGTCTTTTCGCGCCAGGTGACCCCTGTACAGTTGTGGGCAAGGTCAAGGGGCCCACCTCCGAAAAACGGTGGCACTCCCTTTTTCTACCACCCCCCTTGGCTTTTCCACCTGTACAATGATCCTGATAAAACTGCCATGTGGGGAAAAACCAGTATTCGCCCCTGGATATTGGGGTTTCCCTTTTTGACCTTGAATTTCCCTAGCTTTTCTAGTGTGGGATCTCAAAGGAGCTGTCCCAAAATTATCACGTGGAGACCTCCAGGTCGGGGCATAGCACCCACCCTTCCTTTTCCTCAGCCTCATCTGCCAAAAACTGCTGGGGAAAATTCTCACCTTTTTCTAGGGTCACCCTCTGGTGCTGTGGTTTCGGGTAAAACGGTTCTGGACCAAACACAGGGCATGCATTTCCATCATTACAAAAATTTACCTTGATGGGACCTTTGTATGCCAAGTCCCAAAAAAGGGGGGGAAAACTCTCCCCAAGATCATGTAGCATAGAGATAACCCCCACTTCTGGGGGAGGTCCACAAGAAGTCTTAGGTTGACAAGGGCTGTGGGGTACTCCTTGGTGTTCCATGGATGACAGGACCCCTAAACCCCCCCCCGGTGATGATGTAGGGGCTATAGGCTGGATGCCCCCGAGTAACCAAGCTCCCCGAGTCCAATAGGCTTCAACGGTAGTATTGACTTTGATTGACAGATTTGATAGTCAGTCTCTAAGGCAGTCTCTGCTGAGCAACTGGCCCTTGCGAACAGGGACTTCCCCCTAGCCGGTCGCTTCCATTGGCTCTAATGACACGGACAGTTACAGCAATATGTCCCGGGGCCCCCGACACCGCCAAAATAAGACGTGGGTGTGTTTTTGCTTGAGCCTCGCCTGGGCCGACCAGTCCATCTGGAGATTTTTTTTCTCCTCACCTTTCCCCCTCGGGGGCCACCTCCCCTTTTGGGGAAATTTTTTCACCCCCTCTGAAATGGGCAGTCTTACCGACCTCCGGTCGTTGCTGTTCCCCGGGGGTTTGGGGGTCAGGGGCCCGGCTTGGAGTAAGTCCTCTTGGCTTTTTTTACCCCCTCAACGGGTTAATGAGCTGCTCCGCGTCTTTGGGGTCCCCTTGCCCAACCCCGCGCTGGTTTCGGGGGCGGGGCGGATGAATTGTCAGACCACTTTCTCCCTATCTGGCAGGTGTGACTCCCCCGGCTCAAACCCCTTCTTCACCAGGTGAACCGGTCGTACATTTTTGAGGGGCCCGGGAAGTGGGCAGGAAGGTCAGTTAGTACCCGGGGCCCCCAAAGGGTGTTCACCCCGGGAGCTAGGATTCACCCTTAATTTTAAATAGTCCGGGCCTCCCGCTCGCCCAGGTAAAATACGTTCTGGGGGTTTTCCCGGGTTAGAAAAGGCGCCCCAAATTTGCCCACTGAGCCCCTGGAATTCTCCCCCTCGGCCCCCTCTTCGAAAAAAACCCTAAGATAGCTCGAAATCATCAGTGGGTATTTTTGATAGATGCCCGTCCGGGCACGCCGGCGGGAACGGCTTGGCGTCCTCTTCACACTTTGCGCCATCGCCAGGATTGCTCTTGGAGTGTTGTTGATGTGTTTTGCTCTGTAGGGCGAGACGGTTTGCCTCTATCAGCAGGGCGTTGGTTTCTGCCTGAGCACGCATGGCCTCTTCGTGCACCTTTTTTGGTTTGGGTATAACTGGAGGCTATGTTCGCTTGTATCAGGGCTTCAGAAAACTCATCCATCTTGGTGGTTGGCTGTGCGCAGCTGCCGCTTTTTTTCCCGGAATAAGGTTCTAGCACGGGGCCAGGACTTTTTCCCCGGTTGCGCCTTGGCAACGGGTTTTTTAATTTCTGCAGAAATTGTTTTGTGTTCTTTAAATCGTCGCCCGCATCCCAAGCACCTATGTGGGGTCAGCGTCCAGAGCAGGTAGCAGGGGGGGCTTCCAAGACAGAGACAGTGACACATGGTAAAATTCAAGTCCGGCTGTGCCTGGGGTTTTTTTTATTGATGAACGGAACAAAAAGGGCCTTAACTCCAGGCATAAAAAAATAAAAAAAAACCGCCCCGGGTGGGCGCTAACTATCCGAATATAGTCCTTTCTAACCCGGGACACACTCATGACCCTGGGCAAAATGAAATACACATGCGAGTATTACAATTGGTCCCGCAAACCCCCAGAGCATGACGGCCCGCGATCGGCTTTATAGGCCCTTTCACCAGCCCACCTGGGCGTGGGGTGGCCAACCCCCCGGGTCTTTGACCATCCCGAAAAGCCGACCGGTAAAGCGGATGGAACCCCCTTTTACTACATGCAGTTTTATGACACAACAAAGTGGCTTCCTTCACCGAGCCCAGGGCCCTCGGTGACACATGGTCCAAACTTTCCTAAGGCCCCAATGGACAGATTCTTGGGGGGAAAAATATTTTGTCCACCCCTCGCCTGTCAGTTCACATTATATATTTTATAAACAGACCTTTCTTTGATAAGAGAGGAAAGGCAAGGTGATTATCCTGCTGGGTCCAAATGATATGCAAATTCAAGCGAATCACAAGCCCCCTTTGAGCCACGAGCTGAAAATTGGGTGAGGGGGTTGAAATGAGATTGTGGCAAAACCCCTTTAAAACAATATTACAGTAGTGAATCTCTACCATGATCTGGTGTGGGCTTTTGCTGATGGTATTTAGATCAGCTGACTTTTCAGCTAAGAAACCAAAAAAATCTAAATTCAGCACATCAACTTTTTGACATCTGTCATGCTTTTTCATGTCACAAAACGTCACTGATGGTTGGCATAAAAAGGTCTAAATATGCTTTACCACTCATTCAGAATATGTAACATATAGCTAGCTTTAGGTGTTATAACAAATTTTGGGACTACAGTTGTCTGAACTCTCCATGTTTGGAGACACCCAGTCTAACCTGCCTAATCAAAAAAGTTTTGGCTCTGTCTTTATGCCTCCACTCTAGAAGAATGATGGCCTCATCTTCTTATTAACATTTTAGGCATCTTATCTTCCTTAATTTGCGCATTGTGACAAGATTATAAAAGGACAGAGACATGCTGTCTGGTTGCTTGCACAAAATATATTCGGCTTTCTCATATGAATATCTCACTCAATACTCAGGGACCTTTTCATGTGATAATCCCTGTAAACAATTACCATTTTGCATTTAGATGGGCAATTTCACTCAAACACAAAACAAAACCTTTACTCTTCATGTTTAATTTGCACAAATGAATTAACTTACATTACATATACAACTATTCTATTCCTAAAAGGTTTTTAAATATATATATATTGTACAAGGGAAATAGATGTGGTACTTGATGGAAGGTATGTATCACTGAGGTGGCTGGCCTGGGTGATATAAAACGGCCATTAGTTTTGTGCCACTTTATTGCTGAGTGTCTGTTTTTCTGTAGTTGGGGTCTGAGGTTTTTATGGAGCGATCAGAGAGACTGGGTGGGAAAGGTCACTGCTATACTCACAGCCCGGACCTTACCAGCCAGTAAAAAAACAGCTGGTTCAGGATAGAAGGGTGTGGTGTGTTCCTGGACCTGAACCCAGAAGGTGAATGTTGTCTGAGCTGTAAGGACTGTTTACTTTGATGTGCTGAAGCCAAGTTGAGTTTAAAGACTGTTCTCTGCAAATAAACTTTACATTATTCGGACTGTAAACATGTGCCTGACTTTGTGCTGAACCCCCAAAATTGGTGGAGGATGCAGGCATAACCATCGCCCCAAAAGATGTCAGACTGTATGTCCTGTGTCAAGGCAGCGACAGGGTTAAAAAAACAGTCTGACAGCATGTAGGAGTTCCTTAAGCACTGGTTCAGGCCAGTGCACAACAGCAGCAAGCACACATGGAAACTGTGTGGGCCTAACAGTAGACCAACAAATTCCTAACAGTAGACCAACATCCTAGCAGTAGACCAACAAATTCAGCAAATGGGTGTACTAAGCAATTTGGTCACAGCCAGAGTGATGGTGGCCTCCCCAATGTCAGGGGAAAATCGCAACTTGAGGAGAACCGTAAGGGAGGTATTACAGAAAATGATGCCAAATGACTTGGAGGTTTTTCTGACAGTATTCAAGAAGGTAGCTGACCATGAGAAGTTACCCCCGGAAAAGGGGGGTAGGCTCAGCCCCCTTACCTAATGGGGGGCAAAATTTGCCTTTTGATCTGACCCTGCAGGATGCCAAGGAATATGGAAAGATAAAGGGCCCAAAAAATTTCTGGACTCTGGGCTATTTGGGCAGCCATGCACAACGAGTGCACTAAGTGGTATACAGCAAGGACAAACAGCCAATATCACAGATATTCGACCTACTCCATCTTGTCCAGAAGTGGCTGCAACCAGAGACCTGCACCTCTGCCAGTCGTCATGGATCGGTTTGTGCTTTCGCTCTCTAAGTCCGTGCAGTGCTGAGTGGCACAGGGGGACCCCCAAAATGTGGACAAGCTTGTGGTCTAGTGATGAGATATGTGGCCATGGAAAACTCTCTGAGTGACTCGGGGAGGCTGAGATCACATTACAAGACTGCTAGGAGTGGTGCTAACAGTTCAAAGAAGGGGTCTAATCCATTCTGGAGGGGGCACCCCCCGGCCCCAAGGGGTGGGGTTGAGCCCGGTTTAAGGGTCCCATCCCCGGATTCATTTGCTGGAGATGGTCTGAATTCTGAAGTATGGCAGACCGACTAAAGTATCTCACAAAAGTGAGTACAACCCACACATTGTTAAGATATTGCGTTATATATTGTATGATTATATATTGTATTATATCTTTTCATGGGACAACACTGAAGATATGACACTTTATACAATGAAAAATAGTCAGTGCACAGCTTGTATAACAGTGTAAACTGGGTACCCTCAAAATTATGGCCCAACACCCATCAATGTCTAAAAGTTGGAAACAAAAGGGGGTAAACCCCTAAGTGAAAATGGAAAAAATTGTGCCTAAAATGTCATAGTTTGTGTGGCCCCTGCCTTAACGCACGCATCCCTTAACTCTTTTGGGGATGGAGTTACTACAGTTTCACGGGTTTGCAGAAAATGGGAATCCTCTTCCATTCCTCATGATGACTCAGGAGTGGTGGCGTTAGAGACCTTGTGTCCTCCACCTTAATAATATTTTTTTTATTTATATAGCCCAAACATTTTTCGCAGCATTTACAATGTAGAGGGTAAATTACAGAAAAAAAGACAGACATTACACAGTAAAAGTACCTTGGGATGAGCACAAGGTGTGGGGGGCCCTGCTCCAAGAGCTTACATTGAGGGTGCCGGGGGGAAAAAAGGGGGAAAAATGCTAAATTTAAATGGCCCAGCCTGTTTTATAAATAGGGGGAGGTTAAAAAAATTTGGTAAACCCTGCCACCATTACAGTCTCATTACAGATAAGTCCCCTGTGGGGCCCCTAGGTAGGGAGTGAAAAATGGTGTGATAGAAGGGGGTTAAAAATTGTGGTTTTGTTAGGCCTGCCTGAAAAGATGGTTTTCAGGACACTTTTTAAAACTGGAAGGCTGGGATTGTGCCTTGGTCGTGGGTAGGATGTTCCAAGAATGGGGCGCACGTGCAAATCTTAAAGACGGGATGGGAGGTTCGGTGTTGTTGTCTGTAGTTTGTGCCGTATGGGGAGAAGCGGGCAGGGGGGGAGACAGGATGAGGGAGGAGTGTTGGGGGTGCGCCTGTGGAGGCTTTATGAGGGGAGTGATTAGTTTTTGCTGTTTTTGTATGGATGGGAACCAGTGCAGTGACTGCAAGGGTAGAGGCTAGTATAGCGGCTGGAGGAAGACAACCCTGTTTTCCATTAGGATAGATTGGGGGGGGAGAGTTTACGAGGGGGAGACCGATAAGCAAGGGTTACATAGTAAAGACGAGAATGTAAGAGCAAAATGAGAGTTTATTTGTTTCCACAGTGGAAAAGGACGGATTTGGAGAGTTTTGAGGTGAAAGTGACGGGAGCGGGAAGGGGGATTGGAATTTTTATGGGGTAAAGGTAGATAGAGTCTAGAATAACCCAAGAATGGGCTGTGCCTAGGTGTTATGGTGATGCCACACACTGAGAGGAAATAGCAGAGGGGGGTTTTGGTTAGTAGATGGGGGAAAAAAAACAAGAAGTTCGGGTTTTGGTGAGGTTTTTAGTTGGGACAGAAGAGGACATGTGTCAGAGACAGGGACAGACAGTCACTGGTGTTTTGTAGCGGGCAGGGTGAGGTCTGGGAAGAGGTGTTAATTGAGTTCATCAGGTAGGGTGGTATGGAAGCCAAATCTATGGGGGTTTTGGCCCAAAAATGGGGGGGTTTTAAGATTGGAAGAGGAGTGGCAAAACTGACCCCTGGGGCCCCCTAGGCAAGAGGGAGGGGAAAGGGGAAGTAAAAACCGCAAATGAGACACTGAAGAAGCGGTCAGAGAGGTGGGAAAAGAGAACCAAGCGGACAGTGTCTGGATCCCAAATGGTGTGAGCTTGTGAGGAGAAAAGGTGATCAACAGTGTAAAATGTCAGAGAGAAAACGAAAAACCCAACAACGAGTATTTGCCTGAGATTTGCATTGGAGATCGTTAAGGACTTTAACTAGGCGTTTCTGTGGGTGAAAAGAGGGGAAAACCCTGTTTGTAGAGGATCCAGAAGGAGTTAGCAGAGAGATAGGGATTAGGGCAAGAGTAAAACCAGGCGTTCCAGGAGCTTTAGAGAAAAAGGGGAAAGGTTAGAAAAATGGTGGTAGTTGGGAGCACAGGAGGGGGTCCGGGAGGGTTTTTTTAGTAGGGGAGTTATAGTCCCTGTTTAAAGGAGGATGGAAAAGTCCCAGTGGAGGAAGAGGGTTACAGATTGCAGTAAGGTGAGAGAGGAACGGGGAAAAAGACTGGAGAAGGTGGGGGGAATGGGGTTGCTAGAGCGGTGGTGGGGGCCGGCAGACAGGAGAACCCGGGTACTTTTCTTCTGTGTTGGGTAAAAGGTGAGAAAACCATAAAGGAGGGGTGGGGGAGGGAAGGATGGGTTTTTTGGGGATTTGGTGAGATGTTATCCCGGTACTTCAATTTTGTCTTTGAAGTAGTGGCCAGGTCCTCAGCACAGGGTCAGGCCCGGGGCCCTGAGCTTTAGGCCTGAGAAGGGATTTAAAGGTGTCAAACAGGCGTTTTGGGTTGTTGTGTAAGGTTGAGATGAGGGAGGTGAAATATTTTTTTTGGCGCTGTGAAGGGCGTGTGTAAGTCCTGAGAAATGAATTTGTGTGGAGAAAGTCTGCGGGAAGTTCGCTTTCTCCCCCGGTAGAACCCTGGAGAAGTTGCGGGACCGAGTCTGAGGTGTGTGCCAAGGCTGCCGGCGTCTGATCTGGTGGTACGGTGTGTGAGTGGTGCCAAGTTGTCCGGGGTGGTTGTGAGAGTTTCGTTGTAATTTTTTGCCCCAAAGGTAGGAAAGGAGAGGGAGGAGATTGGGGGCAGTGAGGACTGTATTGTGTCTATGAGTTCCCGGGGGTTAATGGAGCGGAATTTTTGAATGGGTGAAGGGAGGGGTGTCCAGAGAAGGGTGAGAAATTGATAGTAAAAGAGATAGGTTTGTTAGGGAGCATAAAAGGGGAATGGTTTAGGTTAGAAATTGAATGAGAGACGCAGAAGACAGTCAAGAGAGTTCCCTCCTTGTGGGTGGGGGAGTAGTAAAACTGCAAGAGGCCAAAAAGGGAAAGGTCAGTGAAAAAAAGAGGCAGAAGGAGAATGGGGGCATCAATGGGGGATGTTGAAATTTACCCCTGATGAGAGGGGCATTTCAGAAGAGAGGGAAATAGGGGAGCAGGCAGTGAAATTATCCGAAAATGGGGGTTGAGGGGGGGGCTGTACACAACGCGCGCTGTGGAAAAAGGCGAAAGGTCAATGGTTGGGGCTTCAAAAGAGGGGAAAATGAGGGAGGGTGCGGGGGAATGACCTTGGTTTTGTGCAGTGTGGAGAGGAAAGTATGCGACTCCCCCACCCGGCCCCTTTTCGGGTCGGGGGTGGGGTGAAGTGTAGGCCCCATGGGAGAGGGGAAGGGAAGCGGTGTCAGAGGCTGGAGCCAGTTTCTGTGAGGGCCAGCAGGGAGGGAATGAGAAAAAAAAGGTATGACAGCAGTGAGTTTGTTGCCAACAGATCGGGGATTCCAAGGGACATTTAAAAGGGCAGGAAAGCGTACCACGAAAAGCGAGAGGTTGCAGGGGTTTTTATGGAAGGGGGAGGAAATGGGTGAGCAGTAAAAGAAGGAGGGCCGGGGGGTAGGAGAGATGTCACCGCAGCGAGAAACAGGAGAATGAAAGGACAGGATGGTTTAAAGGGTGGTTATGAGCGGCGTTTGTGCGCACTATGCAAGCAGGAGATTTTTGGGTGGGGTTAAAAAGGGAAGAAACAGTGTGTGGGATGTATACAAGGAGTGAGGGGGGAAAAAGAGGGCCCCTGTTTATGGAAAAGAATTGTCAGGGGGGTGAGATGGGGTTTTTGGGGTCGTAGAAAGGGGGGATGGTGCAAGGTAGATTTGCCCTTTAGTGAGATGGTGAAAAAGAGTTGTGGGGAATCTAAAAAAAGGGTAGTATACAGAAAAGCCTTCTCCTGGCCCCTTATTCCAACTTGGGGGGTCCCATTTCGGTCATATTTCTTCAAGATCCTTACAAACTATACTTTCAAATCTACAATTTCAAATCATGCATAAAATAGATGCCGATTGACCCGAGGTTAGGGTTGACCCCGCCAAAAAATTTTTGGTGCTCTGACTGGCATTCCCATTCTGTGAACTCAGGTGTTGTAAAAGGGTGGGTAACAAATGGCCCTTCACGAAAAAGATTCTATGTGTACCTTCCATTTGAGGGTTGCCCCCCGATGCTTAATAGGGTTTATATTGGTACATGTTGGCCAAATTAAAAACCCCTTTACCCACTTTTTTTTTATCAATCCAGGGGTCGTCTTGGAGGTTGTTTGGGGGGTTATCATGTTGAATAGCCCTGGGCCCAGTTTTAAGGGAGGAGATCATGTTTTGATTCAGTATGTCAAAGTAGTTGGATTCATGATCTGCAGTTCCCCCCCAGGCAGAGAATCATGCAGCCCCAAAAAAATGAATCCCCCACCATGTTTGACTGTAGGCAAGACACACTTGTCTTTGTCACATTTCTGCACAGTGTCCAATGACCACTGAGCTTGGAAAGGTTTCCCCCGGTCGTTTCTGCTTCGGGGTTCACACCCTGCTGCACGCTATTTGAGCCCTTGGGAAAGGATCGAAGGTGTCCCAGGTTTTTGTTAAAGAATAAAGTAATGGACTCCTGGAAATCGGGATTTTGGTGACCCTGTTAAGGGCCAAACTCCCTCACGTGCTAGTTTAGGGGAAGTTGTTGGGGGTCATAAGCATCCACGGAGACACCAAGTATTACATTGTGGCCCAGGTGACAATCGGCATAGAGTGGACTATGTCCCACACTGTGAGCATTGTAAATGATTTATTGTATCCTATGATTGTTGGGTGGTACTTTCCCTTGTCTTGCCCATTCTCATGTGTTGGGTGGTCACCTTGAGGATAACCTCCTCTATTGCCAATTTTCGTAGTCCCCTGGTACCATTACAAATAACTAAACTGCTGTTTAAACAGATTGTTATGGATCTGGTGGGGCCCCTTGTGAAGTCAGGTAGAGGCCATAATTTTCTAGGGTTGTTGGGCTATGCGCCCCGGTGCCAGAAGCAGTGCCCTTCTTCCAAGTCAATTGCCCGAGAGATATTTTTTATATTCTCTAGCAAGGCTTTCCTAAGGTGAGCCTAACAGATCAAGGGACACCCTTTATACCAAAAGTAATGAATACTGAAGCGGATGATTCCTCCCCTTTTGGGAAAAAGGGCCCAAGGGCAGTATTCCAACTGATAAAAACCCCAAAAAAAACCCTCCAAAAGCCCCAGGATTGCTAAAAAAATGTGGGTAAAGGTGGAACTGGCCAAGAGTATCCAGATTTAAACCCTATTAAGATCTGGGGGATCCTCAAATGGAAAGGTGGAGGAGAGCATGGTCTTAAATGCACCAGCTCCATGATGTCGTATGGAGGATGGAAGAGGATTCCAGTGGCAACTTGTGAAGCTTTAGTGAACTCCTTACCCAAAAGAGTTAAGGCAGTGCAGTGCTGTTAAGGCAGTGACCCCACAAATATTGCATTTTGGCACATTTGTCACTTTCCTTTGGGGGGTTAACTTTTTTGCGCAGTTTGAAATGGATGGTGTGTGTCCCGTAATTTGGGGTACACCAATTTTACATGTTTTTAAAAGTGTACATAACTATTTTTCTTGTATAAAAATGTCATTCTTTAGTGTTTCCCCTGAAAAATATTTTAAAACAATATATTCATACAATATAACACACAATATTTTAAAAATGTGAGGGTTGTACTCACTTTTGTGAGATACTTTAGTCGTTGTGCCAGACTTCAGAATTCAGACCATTTTGTTTAAGTTTGCCATAGAAATGTAGGAAGCCAGATACCTGGGCTATATAGTGGGAAGGGCAAGATAAGGCCAGAAATAATCCAGTCCCGGTCATGCCCCCCAAAAGAAAAACAGGCCAGGGGCCTTCGGGGGTCATTTGGGTATTTGAAGGTTTATTCCCAAAATTTGCAAGATCAAGTGCCCCTCCTGACTCACAAAAGGCAAAAATCGCCATGGTGTGGTAGTCCCCGGAAGTGAACAGGGTTTTTAAAAGCTAAAGATGTCCTTGTAGCGCCCGTGTTGGTAGCCCTGACTTTTTTTCCGGGGGTTATCATGTGACAATGCATCGAATGTGTGAGGAACCAGACACCTGGGCAAAGAAGGACAAACAGATAGTGCGCCCTTGCGCTAAATCCCCCAATGCTGTTCCTGCCTACTTGCCTACGTGGTCGGCGATAACTGGGCGACAATCCCTGCCTAGGTATGGTGCAACACTGAAAGGACAAGTCAGACAAACACAAAAGCGGGGGACAGACAGAGCAGGTCAAAGCCAGAGAGAGCAACGCAGTACAAAGTCGTTAGGCAAGAGAAAGGTCAGGAGGAAAGGTACAAAGATCAGATACCAGGCAAAACAAAAGACCAAAGCACACCAGCTCAAGCCAAAATAGACTATTACAGGCAAAGAACCAGAAGCCAAGTAATCTATAAGTAGGATGTCACGGTTCAGGGCATAATTGGACTGCTGCTCTGACATCCAGCCACCCAAAACACGGACTGAGTGGCCAAGGCAGCTGTCAACCACACTCGGCTTAATTACCTGCAGCCCAGTACAATGACAGTAGCAGAAAATGGGTATGGCTGGGATCCCATCAATCATAGTTAAGCAAGAACTGAGAGAGTCAGTGTACAGACTGGATACAGAAAACACAGTTTCAGACCAGCATCATGGCCAAAAGCGTGGTCTCTGCCATAGATTACGGGCAGAGGACTGCGCTGAGGCCTGACTAGGTACGGTTATAATAATGTGGGGCAAGGAACTGTCATGTCCAAAGAGGTGAATGGGTCAGAGCATCTGGTAGTTTACCTAAGAATGAAATTGTTCCCATGTGAGAACAACTACTCCATCGTAGAAAAAGAGTATCTAGCCATCAAGTGGGCCTTATATTTCTTAAAGTACAACCTATTAGGTAGAAAGTTTAAATTGGTGTCGGACCACGCTCTCTTAAAATGGATGCAGGAGAAAAAGGGAAACAAATGATGGGTAACAAGATAGGTTCTGACACTACAGAATTTCAGATTTTTTGTGGAGCACACGCCAGGCAGACTGCATGGCAATGCAGATACCCGCTCAACGGTTCATTGTATAGTGGTTTTCAAGTCCTGCCACAGATTCACAATGAGATTTACAGTAGGTGTGTGCTATGACACAAACTATTCCATTGTAGCTTCGGCTGTATATTTAGGGCCGTGGTCCTCCTAAAAGGTGCACCAGATTTATCACAGTGGCTCGTACTGTTTGATAAGTTGGTGCAGCCTTAGAATTGTCTAACTTTTAGATCTTTTTTTTGGCTTAGCTTGTACACCAGAATTTAGGCACATTTTTACCGCAGCGTGTTGCACCAAGGCTATGCTCACTTTTCCATGATGCTACACCCACTTTCCGGTAAGTCACACCCATCTATTGAGTCCATAATAAATCATAGTTGCCAACTTTTGAAAATGAAAAAGCAGGAGACTATAGTGGGCGGCGCGCGTAGTAAATGAGGGCCCATGTTTTTATATGATCTTTTGCATGAGAACTGGTATGACACAGAAAACAAGTTGGTTCATAAAAGTTGTCAAAAACATGGTAGCAAAGTCTGGCACAAACCAAGGACCACAAGCACAATCTTGGAAATAGTCTTATGTGTAGTAACAGACAAGAAGCAAAGTGAGATTAAACTGGAGTGACAGGCTCTGTACACACAATGAGTATTTCAAAGTGGAATCCACTTGGATTCTGACTTCAAATAGTTATATCACAAGGCATTATGGGAAATTAGCTGAGAAGCTCAAGTGCCCTCTATTGGATGTAACAAATCCTCAATTCGCTTTTGACCCACTGGGTCTTGAGAAAGCAAAAGGGATATTTAGCCAAGCCAGTATCTCTCATCTGCAGACAGCTGTTTCGGGATGTTTGTCCCTCATCAGTGCAGAGAAGAGCGATACTGGCTAGCTGTGTGAGAGGCGATGAGGCAATGATTGGCTCAGAAAGGGGAACATCTCTCCTTCAAATATTTATGTAAAACTGAAAACATTCCCATTGACATCAATAAAAAATACGAATTGTAGTTCAGACAACACGTTTTTTCGCTGTAAAAAAATGTAGAAAATGTTCATTCCTTAATCAGAAAACATGTTGAAATTTACTATTCATGTCAATAGGGATGACTGAAAACCTTGTGTAAAACGTGCCCCAAACATTTGTATGTGGTTCTTAATGCGGATCTCTGTCCAAAACCACATAGGAATGAATGGCACTTGTTTCTGACTGTAAGCCGCAAGTAAAAAATTACCCTAAATCCTTATGCAATACAAGGTAAAACGTTTGTAAAATGCGGCGCAGTTTTCAATGACAGAGTCCGACAAGTAAAGTTTACTTGTCAAGTGGACATACCCATGATGTCATTGGAACTAGCAAGAAACATGTCAAAGAACCATCATTTCGATACAGACTCAAATACGCATGAGAGGTTTCCAGGACCATTTAGAGTCATGGTTTGGCAGGATCACTATTCTTTGTATTCTGTAAGTTATTAATGCGCTGTACAATAGTTTGATTCTATCCAGTTTCACTGGAAAAGCAGCTGCTCAATTATTTGCATTCTCAGTCCTTGCGTTTTTTAACTTCTCAGTAGAATCAATGTACAGTACATCAATATGCATATCGCCCTAATTTTCCACATTCAAATGTTTAGTTTTGTGTCTTGTGGAAATTATGGAAAAGAGACAATGGGGGAGATTTACTAAGCAAATGTGAGCTGAGTACATAGCATGCACAAAAGTTGTGTGCTTTAGATGCCTTTTACATCTATCTCAAAATTTTTGAAAATTGCCTATAACAAAAAAAGAGTGAATAGTAAGAGTAATAAATGCATCAAATTATAAGTCAAACCACATGTAGACATTCATTATTCTGTTACACAAAATGCAGTGATTGCTTTAAGTTATAATGGCTTCATGAATAAAATATTTTCAACATACAATGGTTGTTCCTGGGGCACCGTATGTTGAGTGTGGTTTCAAGATACAATATCCCAGACACTGATCTGACCAATAATCATGAACATTATAAATCATCAGTATTAGTGAAATACATGCAGTGATTGGCAGTTTAGAAGCGCCTCTCTACAGAACAGTGCGGTACTACTTGTCCTGTTCTGCTCTTTACATGTGCCACGATGAGCGGCTCCTTTGAGTACCAGGTGAGGGGCCCATTTCCTTTTTTTCTGGTACATTGTATATAAAGTACATGACCCAAAGAAGCACCTATAATCAGAATATAAAGTGATTTCCAGCTTCTAGCAGCTCTTTCTTACTTCTATATGTAAGGACTTGCTTTATCTGCATTAGATATCTGCTTAATTTTCTTTTACCTTCATTTTCCATTATGTAAGGTAACATTTTGGGATCTCAGAACCAATTAGCAGTTTTCCATACAGTTGTGATTTCACCACACAATGGTTTGAACCAGGGGCGTAACTAGAGAACCTGGGCCTCATAGCAAAGTTTTGGATGGGGCCCCCTATACCCCTACCCCATCCCCCCCAACCACGAACATTTACCAGAACATGCAGTTACTAGATAATACAAGGGGCAAATGCCTCACCATACATATCACCATCATACTGCTACCAAACAAATCCACTATACCAAAGTCAACATTACCAATAACGCTATTACATATGGACCTGGTTATACCGCCAGAACTTGACCACAAATTACCACCAAATAGTGACTAAACCCTACTCTATTACTGATCAGTCTACAAAGACCAATAGTACCGCCATATAGTGACCATATAGTTTTATATACCAGTGTACACAGGCTCTGCAGACTGTATATAACCACCATACAGTCACCATATAGTTGTAGATACCAGTGTACACAGCCTGTGTAGACATATGTGATTAAAGTGTAGTTACATCTTGTGACTCACAGGTGACGTTTCTGATAAGTCGTTGACTTTCCCTTTTGTTCTGCATCCAGTCCAGACCGCCATGATGACTTCTTCCAGCCACTTGTTCCTGCAGATTTAGACACAAATATCTTAGAAACCTCACTTTTCCAGCACCTCACTCCCTGCCCCCAGGCTATATGGGGTCCATTTAGGCAGGCAGGCTCCGCTCTGCTAACACCGGACAGTCCTGCCTTTGAACGATTGGGCCGGAGGGCCCGGGCGTTCAGAGGCAGGATGCGCCGGGCCCCACAGCTCCGCGCCTGCCGCAGTGAACTGTTATGTTCACTGCCGGTGGGCGCAGGAGCCGAAATACCAGGGTAGTAGATGTGTTAGCAGCTGCCCTGTGGTCCGGGCCCCCTAAGAGCCCGAGCCCCGTGGCAGCTGCTACCTCTGCTACCCCTGTAGTCACGCCCCTGGTTTAACATACAATTGTTGTCCCAGAACCAATTAATATTGAGTGCCCACTGTACTGACATAAATGTATGCCAGCTATAGGGTGGCATATGGAAAATAAATTTCTAATGTACCTTGCAAGCTGTAGAAAATACTTTGGCCAAAACTAGAACAGCAAGGGAAACCTGACAATCACACCTGTAGTATACAAGCTTGGTGGACATCTTAATATAAAACTATAGGTTTTAATACAGCCTCTACCTCTTCTGGGATGGCTCGTATGCTTCTGGAGCATTTGTGATGTCAGGCACTGGTGTTGGACTACAAGTTTTGGCTCACAATCAGCATTGCATTACATTCCAAAGGTGTTCAATGGAGTTGCATATCGAGTTCATCCACACCAATTTCACAAAAACATGTTTTTAAAGAGTCTACACAATGTCCAATTATTAAGGGGGAAATGGCAGTGTGATTTATAACTTGTGATGGTTTGTGAATTCAATTTCATTGTTGTGCACTTTTTGAGCACTTCCTGTGTAAAAGGGGAGATGTGCTGATAACAAATGATTTTTTTTGTAGACTTTTGTGGAAACAGCACAGTTTCAGGGCCTTTTATACAGGGCAATAATCAGAATAAACGTTCCTACAATTTTTTGTTTGGCCGATAATCAGCCCAAAATATTGTCAAAAAAGTTGGATGCTTTGTATGTTCGCTATATTTTTAATCAGGCGCACTCCAATATTAGGCGCATTATAAAGCGCACGCAGTACTTTGTAATGCACCTAAAACGGGGGGGCGTGCTGGAGGCATTTAGCACTACAACTGTACTAAGCTACACATTTATAGCTTTAGTACGGCAAATCCTGAGGCATTACTGCTGGAACAGGTAAACCACTATGAAAGTAGTTTACCTGAGCCTGATTTGTCGCTTAGTAACTAGAAAGTGCTAAATCTATGACCCATAGTAGAACAGGTTCAAGGATTCAGACGTATTCTACGCTACTAATGCGCACAAAAAATGCCGCCTGAGTGCCAAAATACATACATGTCGCCCATACAATTGTCTGTAATGTCTTTGTATGTGGAAGCATTAAAATAAGGGGGTTTTCTCACCACAATGATTAGTTTTTAACAAGCAGGAAAAGGTAAATGAGGACCATTACCAAATACATTGTTGTTTTGATTTTGCTTTGTTCAGGACATAAAGAAGATTTTATCTACTGCTAGTGTACACAAGATTCTCTAGGTTACAGACCACCTGTCCCTGCTCTCTCTTATTTCTCATTGATCCAGGCTGCCATCAGTCAGTGGTGAGTCACTCCCTGTTGAGTCTTATCTCTTGCACATAAGCTTTGTTTACTTAGGTTAATGACAAGTTTTAAGCCTAAGAGCTCTGTAGCCTTGTACACTGCTATTTACAAACCTCCAGACGTCATGTCACTTTAATAGAATCAGCTAGAAATTACAGAAATGATATGCCAATCTCTGCTATAGAACTACCTTTAGATTTACCAGGAAGTGTTAGTCTAAAGCTGTCTGTGGCTCTGTGAAACTGAATGATGAGAAAACCAATTTATTAATCAACTGGAGTCTTGAGGTACAACAGAAAACCTGTTCAAGAAAATCAAATACAGGTTTGTTCCAAGCTCAAAATTCCAAATTGTCATTCTCCTGTCTAGGGACTTCTCAATCTTGTAGTTTTTTTTCCCTTTCCCAATCACACTTCCACAATATTCATCTATAAGTGAAAAAACAAAGGAACTGTGAGGGGCCCCATGACCAAGGTAGGGCGAGAGGAAAAAACATACAGTGAGCCCTAGCGCTAGGCCCACCAAAGCTGCCCCTGCCTACTTGCCTGTCCGATCCTAAGCGGTCAGCGGCAACTGGGCAACATTCCCTTCACTAGTTAAGTGAAATACAGAACGAGACAAGACAGACAAACACAATAAAGAATGGTCAGGCAAAATACCGGTCAAACTTGAAATAGTAAAAACAGTACGAAGACTGTAGGCAAAAAACGTAGGTCAGAAGGAGAGGCAAAGAGATCAGTAAACCAAGCAATACAAGAGAGACTGAATCACCAGCTCAAGCCAAAAAGAGACTATCGCAAGCAATGTCCCAGAGAAAAAGTGGTCTTCTTGAGGGAAATAAGAGTTCCGGACCAGGGCATGATTGGACCAGCCCTCTGATATCCAAACCACACAGAATCCAGACTGGCAGGGAAGGGAGATGAGTGGTAAAGGAAACTATCTAAACTATCTGCAGCCCAGCACTAAGGCTGGCAGAAGTAACCAGACGGGTGTGGTGGAGAACCTGTTAATCACCCCACAGTCAGTACTGGAATCAGACAGAGTTCACGGCCTGGTCAGAAACTGGTAATTGGGCACATTTACTAATCCTTTCTAATATTTAGTGTTAACTTAGACTAAACAGTCAAAAAAGTGCCACATTTTTACCAATTAATAAATCTGGTGTATGATTAGACACTTTTATCAAACAAAAGATTGCCTGCTGGCAGCTCCCTAAGCAATTTCCGATCAATGGCGTGCAAGATGTTCTCAATGGGAGACAAATCCCAAGACATAGCAGACAATGTTAGCACATTTAGGCCACACAGGTTGTTCACAGTAGCATGTGGCCAGGCTATAAAAAAAAGTGTCTGAAACGAAGATTAGAGGAGTCTAGCTACTGTATATTATGTCACTCAACACCATAATCGCAGAAGTAGGATGTAAGTGACTTTCCCTTGCCCTCTGTGGTCTACAGACCAATCTCCTGTTATCTTTGTGTCCAAGGTTTATGGAACACCTCCATCTGGTCATCTGTCTTTTAGCTCAATCTTTAGCAAAAGCCTTCTGATGGTTTGTGTCAACACTGTTTGCCGCCCCAGGCTTGGGATGTAATGTCCAATTTCACTTGTAGTCCAAAATGGTCACTACCCACCCTTCTTCCGATCAGATGATCCATCCATGCAGAGGCTCATCTCTGGGTCCTCCTCCTGTCATTCCAGTTTGTTGTAGATCTTCTAACCACTGGAAACACAACATTGAATAGTACTGACATCTCTGCCTTCCAGAGTTAAAAAGGTCTGTCAGTTCGTGGATTCTGTCCCTTCGGTTTGTGACAAGTTGCGATAACTGGCACATGAACGAACAGAAGGCACCACACAATCATCCCACACAGACCTTGCTTTCAAACTGGCTTTTATGTCCCTTAACATGCCACAGATTGGAGTGAGGTGCCTGAAAGTTTGATCATTTGAAGGTCTTAGCGACACCTGCTACTTCCTCAGTTTTCAGTACCTAATACTTGTTCTACTTGTTGCAATTTCAATGTTGTATAATGAACTTTATGGGTACGTCCACCTCATATGTAAAACGCCGGTTGGATTCTGTTTAAGAATTCCCGGGTTTTTTTTATCGTTTTTAAAAGGGTTTTGGGGGGACGGTTTTTTCTGCAGTTTGCAGGTTCTCCCGCCCCAAATAACCAATGAATTGCACCCCTTTCTGTCTGAAACGGTGGAAATTGTGAAGCTTCAATTTTTTTCGGAACGCAGGGGGCTGAAAATCTGTCGGCTAAAAATCCTTCAGTGTAACAGGGGGTGGTTTCTTTTGGGTTTTCAGAGGGTTTTTCCAAATCCGCAACCGCTGAAAACGACCAACAAACCATTCCGGGGGGGAGGGCCCTACAAGCACTTTTTAAATTTTTTTTATTTAATTTATTTTTACTACTAGGACAACTAATCTTATATTTACAGAAACATATATTTGACTTGTGAAGAAAAGCCCTCCCCCTTCCACATTGAGGGTTTTCAATTCCGCCTGAAAACCGGCGGAAAATGAACTTTTTCAATGTTTTTGTAAACAAAAAACGCCTTCAAAGGTTTGACAGAGGGTTTACAGACTTTTTTTCAAAACCAAAAATTATCTGAAACCGCCCAAAAAAACCCCTTGGGCCGGGGGACAAGCCCTTAAACTAGCATGTCATGTATACTGCATGGTAAACGCTGTAAAAAGTGTAAATAAAAAAACACAAAAAATCAGGATTGCAGTATTTTCTTCATCTTGCCTTCCAAAAAACGGATTAAAAGGCGATCTAAGTAATTCCCTAAAAAAAAATGGTACTAATGAATAGTCAACTCATCCCGCAAAAAAACATGCCACTATACAGCTCCGTACACAGAAAAATTCAAAAGTTTTTGGTGATAAAAAACATGTTATTTTTTTATAAAAGGGGTTTTAGGGGTAAAACATAAAACATTACAAAAAACAATACATTTGGAAATGCGAATCATACGGCCTGCTGAGTAAAGTGAACATGTCACTTATACCACAGGTGACCACTGTAAAAAATAAAAAACAGAATCGCTGTATTTTGTTCATCCCGCCTTCAAATTGTTGATAGAAAGAGATCAAAGTGTCATATGAGCCCCAAAATGGTAAATCTCTACTCATCCCGCAAATAAAAAGCAGTCAGAACCATATACAGAAAAATAAAGTTATGGCCGTCAGACTGTGACGGCATAAAAAACTATTTTTTACAAAAAACTAGATAAAATTGATATTGTTGTAATTGTACCGATCCGCATAATAAAGTTACCGTGTAATTTATACCACACAGCGAGCACTGTAAAAATTAAGCCGATAAAACAATGGCGGAATTGCAGTGTTTTTTCATATTTTCACTGAAAAACTGTGAAACAAAATGCAAAATACACCGCTAGATGAGTTCCCTGTGGGGTGTTGAATCTAAAATAGGGACTTTTGGGAAAGGTTTTTTCTTGTTTTGTACTGTAGGAACTGTAAAATCAGCAGACACACACCCAAAAACCCGCGTTACAATAAAACCCTCCCTTGTACGCCCTGCCATGCGCCCAAACAGCAGTTTTCACACACATATAGGGTATTAACAAACTTGTAGGAAGGTGCGTATTAAATTTTGGGGTGCCAAGGATTTTTTTTTGAAAAATGACACATTTTTTTTGGGTTATTTTTGGTTTTTTTAATTTTTTGAACCAAAGGGGTCCGCAAACCTGTAAAGGCCCTAAAAAATCCCAAAGAAATGAGACCCCAAAACCAGTAGGTGACCTCCATCCTGAAGCTTGGGGGAGCAAATATTGCACTAGGGTCCCCATGGGATACTCAAAAAAAAGCAAATCGGGGGAATCAAAATTGAGTTGTGTTTCCTGGTAACATATATTGTGTTCCAGTAAATAATGGATAAAAATAAAAAATCTGAAAAAACAATTGGATTTTTAATTTTAACCTACACTTTGCTTTAACCACTTAAGCACCAGGCATGAAAAGGCCTTAATGACCGGCTATATTTTTTAGTTTTTTCCTCCCTGCATCTGAGAGTCATAATTTTTTTATTATTTCAATGACGCATGGGAGGGGGGGCTTGTTTTAGTGGGGGAATTGTATTTTTTGGGGGGGAAAAATTTTAAAACTGTGGGTTACCGTATTACTAACGTATTCAGCCCATAATTTGCGCACTCCGGCGCTAATTAGACTGAAAAACGTCCAATATTGCCGGGGAACATAGCCTTAACTCCGTTTCCCCGATGTGGCTTTTAAAACCCCCACTTCCGTAGCCTGGGTTACACCCCCACATCTGTGACACTGTTAGTAATTACGACATCCTAAAGAACTTTCCTTGTAGTTAGGTCCTGCACCAGTGTTAAAAGGTATTTTTTTTGTTTTCTACGGTTCAACTCTCACAAGGAAAAGTGGATGGTATGCAATCTAGGCAAAACTTTGTGCTAAATACATTAGTAACAGCACAAATTTCTCTGATAGTTTGCTACAATGTCATAATCTAGAGTCTAGGTCAAGGGAAATTTTTGGTCCCTTTTGCGAACTTTGGGAGAACGAGACTGCCAACAAGATGTGACCCTGCCATCTTTCAAAAAAAATGAAACTTTTACCTCTAAAATCTAGCCCCCCTGGAATGGACAGTTTCAAAAAATGGGGAAAAAAAGATCTAAAAAATTTTATATGGACATAAATATGAATCAAAACAAAAATATAATTTTTCAACATTAATAAAAAGAACAAAAACACAAAAAACAACTTCAAAATAAAGGGACAATTTGAAGCCCATTGAAAAGGGGAGGAGGGGTAGTAGAAATTTAAGCAGGTTATATAAAAATTAAATAAATCTTTTTATCTGATTCACAACTTACCCGTTAAAAAGGGGCGACCCGGGGAAAGAAATCCAAAAAAAATTAAAACATTATTTAAAATGAAGGTATATATATGGGCGCCTTTTTCCCCAAATTAGCAGAAAAATTATATGAAAACACCAATCACCCGATTCTGCATTCCCTCCCTAAAATACAAAAGGGAAAATTCCCCCCACCATTAAAGTTTAGTAAGCGGCATTGGACCCCGTTTACTGAAACAGGGGGCAATTGGGATAGACACTCTGTTACAGCCTCTTGTAAACATGACCCCCTGGTTTATATGATACAAAAGTTTAGTGTCAGCTATGTTAAATACAAGGGAAAAAAAGTTTTTCATGGCTACGTGTATGGGGTGGGACTTTATCCCCACCCCACAAACAGGGCAGTTTTAAATTGGAGAAATTTTTGAGAACCATAGCCCTATGCAAAGCTTTAATGATTCAAGCATTGCTAGAATTTTTTTTTAAAAAACAATATTTTTCGTTTGATGGGAATTTTTTATCTTCAAAAAAGGGGGGCCGTCAATGGGACCCAAAGCCCCCCAGCACCGCGAAAATATTAGTGCAGGGGAGGAGGAATATTTATTCTCCGGGGGTTTTCCCCCTTCTCCTCCCACATCGGGGTGGTTGGGAGTACAGATGACCCCTCCGGGTGTGGGGGGGGGAGGGGCAAACATCGGGGAAATTCTTCCCCTGAATATATAAATCATAACGATTCAACTTAAAATTCACATCACAATGGCATAATACACTAAGCTTTTTTAATGTGAACTCTCAGGCACAGAGAATATAAAATTTTTCATGACCCCAATAGAAAATTACTTAAAAAACAAAATTTTTAAAAGCAGACCCTCTACATCCAAAACCAAAAAAAAAATTTTCCAACGGCGAGCAAATTTCCCGCCAAAATAATTCCCCACGAAAAAAATTTTCGAAGAACAACAAAAAAAGTGATCAAAAGATTTAGACAGAGGGCTACACGAAAAATTTTAAAACACCCAAAAAAAAAAAGTGTTTTAAAAACACAAAGAAACCTATTGAGACAGAAAAAAAGAACAACAGAAAAAAAAAAGAAAAATATATCTTTAGTAAACAAAGTGCACAATACAACAAAAAAGTTTAAATATTAAAAAAAATCTACATTTTTTAAACGACAAAAAACATGCGAGACACTGTTAAAAAAATCAGATTCTTTTAAAAGGGCCCCCACATTAGGGAATCTAGTTCCCCCGCTTTTTAAAACAAAAGAAAGGTACAGCAAAATTGGGGTTTAACACCAAAGTTTTTTTCGGTGGACGACAAAGGGCACAAAATGCAAATACACAATGCACAAAGGATTTTCTTTTAAAGGTTACAGGGGAAAATTTTAAAATTTAACGTATGCCAATTGCAATACAAAAACGTAATATATAAACACTGTTTTCCCTTGTAAAATTTCAATATATTTTGCGTAGCAAAAATTAAAAACCAAATTTGCGACACATCGTATAAAAAACACCTACAGCTAAAGTTCATGGCCTCACCCCTTTTATGAATGTCTCAGGGTACTAGCACATTTTCCTGCAACGTAATTGAGGTATACAAAACCCGAAAGAGGGGGAATACGAAAAAAATTCTATCCCGGAAACTGGGGGATATTCCGCCTAAACCGAATTTCCCTTAGGATTTAAATAAGCGCCAGACATCATGTTTTCAATTTAAAATACAAAACATTATCAGCAGCAATTATACGACCAACCAATATAAAAGGTTTTTTTTTTTGCATATATTTTTTTAAATTTTTATCGTGTATTATTTCCAACACAAAAAAAGGGAAAAGAGGGAACTCTGACATCACACCATGAAAAAGGACACCCTCCCGAAACCGCGGTGGAACGCTTTCTGAACTTTAAGCTGACCTTTTTAAAAGGACTTTTAAAGTATATTTTAATAAAGCTAAAAAATTTTTTAAAAAAACAAAGAAATCTTACAAGTTGCGGAGTGCAAATATTTTTTCCCTTCCCTTATGCAGCAGGGTGGCTCCGGGTCTCCCCTTTCCCTGCAACCAAGTAGGGGAGCTGAAAATTCCTTTTTATTTTTCAAGGATATTATTACATTGCGTTTGCAGTGCCAGCCGATTCCTCTTAAGCAGGACTTTCTGATAACTCCAGTGGATGCTATTGTATAGACATACTGTGGCATCTGTACCCTAGTCTCCTTAAAAAAACAATTACAGCATGCCTCTGTGAAAAAGGGATGCCCATTTGGCCTCCGTCGGTTAAATAGAAGCCCAATCAAGTTTTGCTATTCCAGGGGCTTTCCTAAGCAAACAGCAAACAACACTGCAAATTTATTTTTTAAAGTGCCTTAGGGCCCTTTTACCCCGTGCACACGGCCGCGGGAGAAAATCCCTCCCCTTTCACATTCATTTGTTCATATTCCGTCCGAAAACCGGACAGAAGATTGAACATGTAGAATGTTTTTGGGCGGCTTTCCAAAAGGCCCCCTATAAAATTTTTTTTGCGGCCCGGTTTTTTTAGACGGGTTTTAAAAAAAACAAACCCTCGAAAAACCGGGTCAAACCGGGGCCTGGGGACATGGCCTTACAATGGGTTCACTGAATTACACAATTACAATTTTGCAGAAAAGGACAAGGGCTGTACAGTTTCTATTTAAGTCAGTTACTGACCGCAATCAAAACTAGAAAATGGGAGGGAAATTTAAAAAAAAAAAGTACATAAGCATAACTTAAAACTGTCCTGGATCCTGCTGTACAGTTCTGGATTCCGGGGGGGGTTTTGAAGTTTCCCCGGGGTCAAGGAAAAAATTTTCCCCGAATCCCCATATCACGCTGTTCATTTCCCCTATGTGTGTGTTTCCCAAAAATTTTCACCCCCTTCCCGGATCAAAGTAAGTGCGGGTTAAAACAGCGTTTTTGGGTCCCGGGTTTTGGACCCCTGTTGGATCCAAAAAAGCATCCAAAAAAGCATAGGGGATCGGGGGCCTAAACGGATCCAACCCCACAGCGTGTTTTGGATGTGTGTGGGGTGAAACAGGATAGCACCCATCGTTCAAAAAATAGGGCTCCTGCGCATCTTTTGGGGAAAAAAATTTACATGTCCAAAATTTTTTGGGGAAAAAATGCAAAAGACGCAATGGGGACCAACGGCGATCACTCGTGTGAATTCCGATGGTGTTTCCAAAATTAAAAGCCCAAAGAAAAAACCCACTGCCCATTTTTTTTAAAAGCGTTTTGGGCCAAAGATGGATTTCCCAAAAACGGAAACTAAAAGCGAATTTTTTACAAACTCAAAACACGTGGGGAACATACCCTAAAAGCCCTCAAGTGTGCAGGACAGAGGCACCCCAAAGGAAAAAGTCAAAGCACTCCCCTGATGTCACATGCTGCACCCTTTTTGGGTGCCTGCCCGGGGGGGGACTCACCCCGTAAATAGGTTTTTTTTAGTTTCCAGGGAAAATTTGGTTTTTTTCCCCATTTCTTAGGGTTTCTGGTTTTGCTTTTTTTACAGGTTTCCCTTTTGGACTACGATGGACTTGTTGGACTACATTGGACCAGCACTACATCTATTTCTTCAACTCCTTAACGACCGCCCACCGACTTTTGACGTCGGCTGGTGCGGGTCGTTTGTCTGCAGCAACGTCTTTAGGCGTCGCTGCAGACATCGGAGTTTGCGGCGCCCGGGTGCCGCAGCTGCGCTGAGATTGGGGCTGTACTACACAGCCCTGATCCCAGAGTATCTCCTGCGAGCATCGGGAGGCGGGGGAAACCTCCGCACCCCAGTGCTTTAACCCTTTGATTGCGGCGGATCGTCATCGCAGCTCAATCAAAGGGTTTCCCCTGCTCTGTCGGGTGATCGGAAAAAAACATAAAAAGTGTTAAAAAAAATGAATAAAAAAAAAATAAATAAAATAAAAATAAATATTTAATAAAAAATAATTGTGCATATATTACACACACAAAAAACACTACACATATTAGGTATCCACACAACCGTAATAACCTGTAGAATTAATCTAACAAGTTATTAAGTGTGAAATGGGAATGATGTAAAAATAAATTTAAAAAAAATAAATAAAAAAATTTTTTAAATAAAAAAATAATTCTGCAATTATTTATAAGTTAACTTAAACTATTCCCCCATAAAGTACAACTTGTCTCGAATAAAACGAGGCCTCATACAACTGCGTCATTGAAAAAATGAAAAAGTTACAACTGTTGAAACGCAAGGAGGCAAAAACTAAAGAAAATTGCTGGTCATTAAAGGGGTTGTCTCGCTACAAGGATTGCTGCTTTTTATGTTAAAGATCTTGCAAAAACAAGTCACTTTGCAATATATGTCCATTAACAGTGTCCTACCTATTCCTAGATATCCCCTCTTGTATGGGCTGCATCAGCTCCTCAGGTCACTATAACTACAGACCTGTTTGATCTCTCCTGATAGGCTGCCAGCACTGGTTGCTATAGCTACAGACCTGGCTTCTACTGCAGCCTAGTAGTAACCAGTAAACACGCCCTGAATTCAAAATGAAACCAAGAAAACAGGACTGAGGTTAAGATGAATCAATGTAGTGAGACAACCCCTTTAACTACTTTTCAGGCGTTCGGCTTAAGGGGTTAATAAAATGGTCAGCAAGCCTGGTGCTGAAGCTGATTTTTCCAGTGCTAGAAATGGGGCTTGGTGTCAGCCTGTGGTGTTTTACGTCACAACAAGGCTGACATTAACCCCGTCACTACGGGTACTAAAAAGAGCCAGGTTACTGTCCGAAGGGGCTGGTATTTTTTAAATGGGAAGGGAATGATATCCATGGACCTTTCCATCCTGATAGTATCAGGCTGTAGCTATTAGTTTTACCTTGGCTAGTTATGAAAAATAGGGCGGGAGCCCAAATCGTTTGTTTTTTTTAAATAATTTGTTCTTTTTAGATTTTCACTGACAATAAAACAAGGGAATCCCCTTTGACTATACCGTGGTCACTGACCACAGTAATCAAAGGGTTAACTGGCGGGGATCGGAGAAAGCCTCCAGTTTCTGACGTTCACAGTCCTTGACGTTAGGTACAGCTCCGTTCCTAGCTTAGTTGTGGCGCTGGGAGCCACAAACCCCCTCTGTAAGCAGCAACGTCTTTTAGTGAAAACATGATCCACCTGTTGTCAAAACACAGTGGGCTGTCATTAAAGGGTTAAAACTTGTCAACTATGTAAGTATGGTTGCAATTCATTCATTAGGACTAACAATAACTTTATTCTTTATTATTTTATTATATAAACTTCATTCACATCAGTGAATCATCATAAGAATCACTCACAATGTACCTATTCCCATAGCCAAAATTTTACATTCATACTTCAAAAAGCAGCATTTTTATTCATCTAGCCTGAATAAACACGTAGCATCTTATTTTAAACCGTATTTATTCTCATATTTCCATCTTGACTTGACTGTTGGAGGGTCTATAGCAGTGATTGACATATCAGCTCTGCTATTCTTAGCTATTCTTGTTAGTGACATGAATGCAGTATATTTATAAATTGTAGTACACAAGGCTAGAGCGCTCTCAAGAGTAAAAGCTTGTCATTTAGTTAGGTAAACAAACTCCATTGCTAGAGATAAGACTCACCATGGTCGAACTGACTGATGGCAGCTTGGATCATTCAGAGATAGAGGTGGTCTGCAACCAGAGAAACCTGTGTACTCAAAGGAGATTTTATCTCCTCTTAATTTCGTGATCAAAGCAAAATCAAAACTGCAATGCATTTAGTAATAGTCTTCATTTACCTTTCCTTACCTTAGAAGCTAAAAATTGTAGTGAGAAAACTCAAAAGGCATGATAAGGAAATTATTTTCGATTCAGAGGGGAATAATACAGATATGGAACACAATGGGGAGTTCAAGGGGTTGTCTCGCTACAAAGAATAGCTTTCAAAATGTAGGGAACACTAAATGAAGACATTTTCCAAATACATTGCTTTGTTCATCTTTTTTTGTTAAGGAGCTACAGATGATTTTATCACCTTGCTGGCTCTATTTGGTTCCCCCAGTGACCGACCTGCTTACTCCTTTTCCTCTGCTGTTTGTTCTATGTGATAGCAGGGAGTGATGTCATCACACAGGTCGCCAGAGTGAGAGCCTGTGTGTTATCTGAACTTTCAGACAAAAGCCAGTAATTACTGCTTTTTTACTTTAGATAAATCTCCTTCTAGCAGTTTCAGAGAAGCTTCTAAACTAATCTAAACTGATTAGCAGACTGAAAACACAGAGTTGAATACACGGAGTGCATGCACTGAGCTCATAAGCTAATTACAGACAGTCTGACCAGGAAGTGACAGGATGCATCTATGAAACTCTGAGGGGAGACAACCCCTTTAAGCTGGCCATGCACTTCAGATTATTGTTGGCACAACATTCGTGTAGCTGAGGGCTATATTTATATACTTGCACACTTAGCTGAGCATGCATGTGTACTGAATAGGGAGATGGGAGTAAGCCACCAACTCTGGCCATGGCTTATCTTCCCTGAGATAAAAAGGATTTGTTTTGTCAGACAGGTACAACTTTGCAGGAGGTGGGGACCAAAAGCGCCTTTGATCTCTCCTGGACTGCCTGGGAATGCCCCGGACCATCTGTGAATTCCAATTTTGGGTTGGGGTTTGTTTAAGCACCATCATTTCACTGTCCAATTGTTGTGCTCACCTATTTTGAATTCAAATCCTTATCTACATTCTACAGGCTAATATTTGGGTTTGAATGCAGTTTGCCCATATATATTTAAGAAACTATTAAAAGATATATAATCAAAGAAAAGTTTAGTACTCTTTTAAATGGAAACAATAGTATACTTCTGGCACGATCATTTAAAGGTGCACTTTGATTGCACTATAGCAGGCCCACATTGTGGTTGCCCTTGGGGGTGGCTAGGTGCATTGGTAGCGCTGTCAAAGCTGTACCACCACCTGTGAGTTGCTCACCAACTGTGTCTAAGCTCTCAGGAGCCACAAAAAACAGCATGGTGGGCCAGATTCAGCCCTCGGACCTTGAGTTTGACACCTGTGCACTATAGGGATCACCATGGTCTCTTCAGCTGTAATTATGGGGCATAAACCAGGCTTCTAGGAGGCTTAACATGACGGAAAACAATTTTGGATATGACAAGAAACCTCCCTGACGCGTTGTGCTCCTCTGAGTGCCACTGCCTTCACTCTTCCCATTGCTTTCTTTAGTAGATGTTAATTGACCAAGGCCACCACGCCAAAATGGCTTAACTTCATCTGCAATCCTTTCTCATCTATAATGCATCTTGTACCTTACCTATCTCTATAAAGTGAATTTATGGAGGTTTTTCTATACAAGACTTATAAATACTCAATTATGCATGAATAAAAAAAATGACCCTTGTCAAAAAGGTATCTATTAAAGGTATCTATTTGAAACATAAGAAATGGGCAAGTGTAAGGAACTGAGAAACTGAGTGACTTGACAAAGGTGAAATAGTGATGGCTAGATGACTGTGTCATAAAGTGGTCTAAAAAAGGGCAGTTGGTGAATTGAAGATAGGGTCATGAGTGACCAAGGCTGAAGTGTTTGGGTAGGATAGGCTAGCTTGTCTGATCTCATGGGAGAGCAGAACTACAAAAGTCAGGGAGAGTTCACACAATTTGTTTGGACGCTGATTCTGAGCACTAATTCTGTGCCCAAAATTGGCGTCCAAACCGAATGTACAGTGTACCCTATGTAAAATTAGCGTCATCGTTCAGTCGACAGTGATTTTACATGTTTATCGGTGCGTACTGACTGAGCTGTCAAAGAATTGACGTGTCAATTCTGTGACGCCGATAGTAATACACCGCCTAAGGCAGAAATGCGCTTTAGGCAGTCCAGGTCGATTCCTCGCTGATATCCCGCGCTGGCAAGCACGGAATTTTTAACAGGAATGCAGCTGTCGTGTTAACTTACCCATACTGTTGGTTATGATAGAAAGGTTTTAGAAAACTCACTGATTCGCAGCTTACCTTGTATGGGGCTGTGAGGCCACAGACCAGAGTGACCATGTTGTCCTTGTCCTTTGCTGAAACTACCTTAAACCCCCCTAAGCCGAACACCTGAAAAGTAGTTAAAGGGGTTTTGCCACGATGTAATGTTGACGTGGGATCCTCCAAAATGGGTATTTAATCACTTTTCTAAATATATGTGATTAAGAAAATTGCAGCCTGAGAGAGCTACAGCCATCCTTACATGCCCTCATTTACTTAAAACCTTCTATTAGATACGACCTAACAAGAGCTGCTGGCAGGGCTTGCGCAGAGAACACTTCTTATCTGATGAAAGGGAGCTGAAGAAGCTTTCAAGGCACCGGGTAGAAATATGTTGTCTTTTGTATACAGAATCCACTAGTTGTAGTGTGATTATCTGAGTAGATCCCTGCTTTATCTGATGACAGAGAACATGAAGAAGCTTTCAAGCTGCTGTGGAGAAAAGGTGTTGTCTTTTGTATACAGAATCCACTAGTTGTAGTGTGATTATTTGAGTTAACATTTCACACGATCCCTTATGCATGGTTCTGTGCTCTGGCTGTTTCTCTCTCTCTCTCTTAGCTCAGCATGGCTTGTTTACATTAGCTTCTTAGCAGATAAGGCAAGTCCTGGTAAAACCCATTTAATGTAGTTTTTGCCTCCTTGCGTTTCAACAGTCGTAACTTTTTTATCTTTGTCAATCAAGCAGTTGTTTGAGGCCTAGTTTTATTCGGGACAAGTTGTACTTTTTGGGGGAATAGTTTAAGTTCACTTAAATATTGCAGATCTTTTTTTCAATTTTGTAAAAAAAAAATTGTAAAACATTTTTAACACGATTCATATTTCACACTTAATATCTTGTTAGATTAATTCTACGGGTTATTACGGTCGTGTGAATACCTAATTTGTGTAGGTTGTGTTTTTTTTGTGTTTGATGTATGCACAATTATTTTTTATTAAATATTTATTTTTTCTACACTTTTTATCTTTCTTATTTTTTTTTTATCCCATGAAGGGATAACTATTACTTTTTTTTCACTTAGTAATGTATTAGCATATTCATATATGCTAATACATTATAATCTGTGTCAGTCTGACAGAGGCAGCAGTAAGGGCAGCATACAGTGTGCCCTGATCGCTGTTTTTTTCCACAGACAGCCCTGGTTCTACTCTAGATCCCCAGGGCTGACTGTGCAGCCATTCCCCGGACTCTGTTGGGTCACCAGGAGTCCCGACCACCCAACAGAGCAGGGGAAAACCCTTTGATTACGCTGCGGTTACGAACAGCAGCATTCAAAGGGTTTAGCGCTGGGGAGCAGAGGTTTCCCCCGCTCTCCGGCGCTTGCAGAGGCTGCACTGGGAACAGGGCTGTGAAGTACAGCTCTGTTCTCAGCGCCGGGCACCGCAAACCCCAATGTCTGCAGCAACGCCAAAAGACGTAGCTGCAAACGAACGACCTGCACCAGCCGATGCCAAGAGTCGATGGGCAGTCGTTAAGGGGTTAATAGCATGTGAACATTTGAAATAGAACATTGCGCCATGGGCCTTCTTGATAAATCACTTTTTTTTTACATCACGAAGATGGTCAGGTGGGGGCATCATTTATTTAGGAAAGAGATGGCCCCAGAATGCGCTATAAAAAGAAGATAAGCTGAAAGAAATAGCTTGATGCTATGAGCAATGTTCTGCTATGACATTTTAGGTCCTGGCATCTATGTGGATGATACACTGACAGATACACATAGCTAAATATTGTTAAAAATCAAGTACACCCCTTAATGGTAAGGGGGTATATGTTCACACAGCGTTAAATTTACACTTGTTTTGGGGTGTACATTGCGCTGAAATACAACACAAAATATGCTTCTAACAGTGTTCTATGCAGCTCTCATTCATTTCAATGTAAAATATTCGCCATCATTCGTGATGCATATTTTACAAGCGTAATTGCGCCACATATTCTGGAACACTTATACTGGAGTAATGTAAGTGCCTGTCAATGCTTGAGGCATTTACACCAGAAAAAGCCCATAGAAACAATGGTGCAGTGTATTTTTGCCGCATAAATGCCACTTAATACGCTCCACACTTTCACTTCAAAATACGCCCCTCATCAGCTCATTTTAACCCCTAAGCCGAACGCCTGAAAAGTAGTTAATGACCAGAACATTTTTTTAGTTTTTGCCTCCTTGCATTTCAACAGTTGTTACTTTTTTATTTTTTCAATGACGCAGTTGGATGAGGCCTCGTTTTATTCGAGACCAGTTGTACTTTATGGGGGAATAGTTAAGTTCACTTATAAATAATTGCAGATTTTTTTTTTTATTTTGTTTTTTTTTTACCTTTTTTTACACCATCCCCATTTCACACAAAATAACTTGTTAGATAAATTCTACAGGTTATTACAGTCGTGTAGATACCTAATATGTGTAGGGTTTTTTTTGTGTACTGCATGCACAATTATTTTTTATTACTTATTTTTATTTTTTTTTTACACTGTTTAATGTTTTTTATTTATTTTTTATTTTTTTTAAATCCCATGAAGGGAGAACTGTGTTACTTTTTTTTTTATACTTAGTAATATATTAGCATAATCAAATATGCTAATACATAATAATATGTGTCAGTCTGACACAGGCAGTGATCAGGGCAGCTCACAGTCTGCTCTGATCACTGGCTTCTTACACAGACAGCCCTGGGGCTACTCTAGGTCCCCAGGGCTGACTGTGAAGCCGTTTTCTGGGCTCTGTTGGGTCACCGGGTGTTCCGATCAGTGACAGTGCAGGGAAACCCTTTGATTGCGACTGCGGCAATCAAAGGGTTAAAGCACGGGGAGCGGAGGTTTCCCCTGCTCCCCGATGCTTGCAGGAGCTGTGCTGGGAACAGGGCTGTGCAGTAAAGCCCCGTCCCCAGCACTGCTGCTGTGGCGCCGCAAACTCCGATGTCTGCAGCGACGCCAAAAGACGTTGCTGCAGACGAACGACCTGCACCAGCCGACGTCAAAAGACGGCAGGTGGTCGTTAAGGAGTTAAGGCATAAATTTACACTGTGTTAACATACCCTAACAGTATTCCCCATTGGCAGATCTCTCTTATAAGGATAGCATGAGTAAAAGCGATAGCCAGCGATCCAAATGTAGTAACTGGTAGTTTATTGGAAACATTGAAGAATCATACAAGCACGGTTCTTACATTTTCCAATAAACTACCTTTAGATCCGCTTCACATTACGGGTGAGCTAGTACTTTGCATATAAGGATAGTATGCCTTACCACACTACAAAAACGGTTCAGGAGTAGTTTGAACAAGAAAAAAAAAAAAAAGAGTTCAATGTATTGCCTTGGCCTCCAAATTCCCCAGTCTGACAGAGCATCTGTTGGATGTACTGCAAAAACAACTGTAATCCATGAGGCCCCACCTCAAAATTTACGTAACTCTAGGTATCTGCTGCGAACATCTTGGTGCCAGATATTACAGGGCACCTTCAAAGGTATTGCGGAGTCCATGCCTGAAGGGGTCAGAGCTGTTATGGCAGCAAGAGAGTGACCTACACAATATTAGGCAGGTGGTTTTAATGTATTTAATACATATGCACACAAAATGAACACAAAAGTGGACATACCCTTTAAAATGATGCACAGAGCTCACGATAACTTACTATTATACAACAGAACATCGTAAAGCAAATGCAAGCTCTTGTGCTTCACTTTTAATAAATAAGTTGTGACTACTACCCCTCCCTCTGTACTTTTGACAAACAAAACTAAAGGGTTTAGGCCTGGTTCACATCAGTGTTGGGGGTTTCGTTCAGAACCTCTGTCAGGAATGATGAAAACTACAGACATTACTGCACCCACTATAGTCAATGAGGTGCGTTGGGTGCCATTGGTATCCGTCATAAAACGGGACCATTTGCACAAATGTAATAGAGGTTCTGAATGGAACCTTCACTGCAGATGTGATCCAGGCCTTATATTCTATTCGGTGTTACAAGAACAGGCCAGCTGTAACAGTTCCCATGTTTTTCCCAGTTTTCTTAGTTAAAATACAGAAAAAATCCACTTCGGTATGTTGGGGAACTGTTGATCATATAATTTCTTAAAGGGGTATTGCCGTCTCAAACATACATGGCATAGCCAAAGGTGAGAAAATCAATATCAATTCACATGGCAAACATATTGCCAATATAGATCCCTCATCAGTCACAAATCAATAGACACAAAGGGAAGACATTATAAAACGTAACTTTTAATTTATAGAATGATAAATCTTAAAACCTAGACATTCAGGCTTAGCACATACCATATACAAGGGCTAATTCACCACAAAGTATCCAATAGATAGGAGGACATGATGGGTTTCAAGGGTGTTGTAAATATTTAGGGTTAGGTTCCTGACAGGGACGCCCTTATCGGGGCGAGTTGCCTGTGTTTTAGAGGTTAGGGCTAGAATAGCACTCCTCTAGAGCTGTCTAGGTCGAGGCCCCTTACCATCTTGTCGCTATCAGGTATTTTGTGGTGAATTAGCTCTCGTATAAAGTCTTCCCTTTTAACCATTCATATCCAAAGGTGGGACCCAAACCTATTTCCAAACTTCAGTTTCAGAAGGACGAAGTGGCTGCACTTATGTGGTTGCTTCGCATTCATTGTAATGGGAGTTCTGAGTACATCGGAGTGCAACCGCTGGACTATACTCAGAACTCCCACTGAAATGAATGTGAAGTGACCGCGCAAGTGCGACCACTTCTGAAGCGGGAGCTTGTTCTCGAGACAAGCAGTGGGATCTGTACCTATAAAACATCATTTGTGATATATCCTAACAACATGGGAAAGCCCCCCCTCAGAGATGGGAAAATCCCTTTAAAGCTTTAAAAGGACCTCATGTGCGGATGTCCAATCAGACAGGCAGGCTAAGAGAGTGTTAAACTGGAGTTCCCAAGTAAAGTTGTTTATCGGTAAAGTTGATACTTGGGGACTTTCAGTAAAATTATTTTCTTGGGGATCACCAGTAAAACTGATTCTTGGGTTCCACCAGTAAAATTAATTTTAGGGGTCATCAGTAAAGTTGATTCTTGGGTTTCACCAGTAACATTAATTTTGGGGGTCATCGGTAAAGTTGATTCTTGGGTTCCACCAGGAAAATTTATTTTTGGGGATCACCAGTAAAGTTAATTCCTGGGGATCACCAGAAAAATTGATTCTTGGGTTCCACCGGTAAAATTAATTTTAGGGGTCATCAGTAAAGTTGATTCTTGGGTTTCACCAGTAAAATTAATTTTTGGGGGTCACCAGTACAGTTGATTCTTGGAGCCCATCCTTCTGCTACTATACATGACTGTACAGGACATTGCCTTTTTTCTTGAACAGCAGCCTCATGCCCACCACATCCAGGGGCCAACCAAAGGTTTCCCTCGTGGGCCAGACCAAATCTGGGCTAAGATTTGCATCTGGACACCAATGATATCACTGGTGAAGCGCTGAATAGAAGAAATCCTGCTTGTGATAATCACATTGCACTCAGCAGAGAAGGAGCATCCTACTTTATTAAAGTTCCAGCAAACTACAGACACCAAGTGTAACATGTATGAAACTTGGCAACTCGACACAATTTTTGGTGTCTTTTTTCAGTGTGTAATGGGCCTGAATATATCAAACTGGTGAATGTGCGCTCATAACAGGTTAGAGGCGCCAAGTGTACATGTTTGGCGCGCCATGGTACTTTAACTCATTGGCAATGCGCCAAACATATGTATAAATGAATGTCAGCATTCGATAATGGCTGCTAAAACAGTTCATTGAGAAAGGGATTTATGGTAGATGCTGTATTGGTTTCATTCATTTATATTATTTAATGTAAAATAAATTTTAGATTATATTAATTTTAAATACATTTTATGAGAGATAATTTTATATTTCTGGGATATTATATAATTTTATACAAACCGTAAATAATCGAGTAGAAGCTAAGTTTTTCAGCACAAAAAATGTGCTGAAAAAGACCTCCTTGGCTTATACTCGAGTCATCATCGGCATCCAGCCGCCGGCGGCGATCTCTTCAGCTGTATGAAGCTCCCTGCTCTGGAAGGTCGCAAGCAGACTATCCCCCTGTGCCGGGAAGAAGACGGAGCACCTCAGAGCAGCGGGGGAGAGAGGTACTTGTATTTTTTTTAAATAACCCTGCTTATGGGGGACATATACCTGACATATACCTGCCTGTGGGGACATTAAACTGCCTATACCTGCTATTGGGGGACATTAAACTGCCTATACCTGCCTAGGGGAGGAGTGGGGCATTAAACTGCCTATGTAATTTTATTGGTATCCATTTTTATTTTTGAAATCTACCAGTGGCTGCTGCACTTTCCACCCTAGAGTCAATAAGTTTCCCAGATTTTTTGCGGCAAAATTAGGTGCCTCGGCTTATATTCAGGTCAGCTTTTACTCGAGTACATACGGTATTTTATATCATTTATTATGAAATTTATATAATTTCATTTTATAGACTTTGATAATTATCATAAATTACTTTTTATTATTTTACTGGTATAAGTTGATAAATTAGTGACATTTTTATCCCTAATGGCAAATCTAGTTCCACTATGACTGCTCAGGATCAGGCAGTCCACATTGTAATTGCTGTGGCTGTTTGAGCACTTACGTGCCTCATTTTACTGTCCCACATTCAGAACTGTGTCTAATATTAGGGTATGTTCACACAGCGTTTTTGGACCCTAAATGGACCCAAACACGCATCTAACAATGTGCAGCGCGATTTTCATTGCTTTCAATGTAGAACACACATCAGCGTTCAGACGAGTGATCGCCGGTCGTATTTTACTTGCATCTTTCGGATCCGTTTGATGCAGCAGGCAACCTATTTAAAACTATAGGGTGCGATTCTGCTGCAGCCAAAATGCATCCAAACACACACCCGCGTGTTATGAGGCGCTTTTGAATGCGTTTCTCAGATCAAAAACTTATTCAGACACGCAGTGTGAACATGCCTTTAGAAATGTGGTGCGACACGCCTCCAGAACGCCTCCATGTTTGCCGCAGCGTCAGGTCTGGTGCACAGTGCGCCAAATGACACACATTGACTTCTGTCGCGTTTCGCACCAGAACAATGAAAACGACCCTTTCATACGTCACCCCAAGTGTGTGTGTAATGACAGAACAGTGATGTTCACCTGTGCCCATTTAGGGTATGTTCACACGGCTTATTTTGGGGCGCATTTCGCCACGTATTGCGAGCGTACAGCGATCTAATACGAGCGAAATGTGCCCAATCATTACTGTAATCCACAGTTCTCATAGAGAACTATGGATTACGCCTCCTCTACCCGATCGTACCATACAATCGTACTGTACGCGTGGGGAGATAAGTGACTTGTCATTTATTTGCAGCGCTTTCGCCACGAGTAATGCATGTCTATGGGGCCCCGCAATTAAGCTGTGTGAACATAGCCTTACAATAAACAGCTCTCAGGGCCACTCCTTGCTCCATGCTGGTGCCTCTGTCAGGGCACTGCTGGCATAGCTGTGGCACAGGCAATGTAACCATGCTCCATCCCCGCCGCCGCCGCCGCCGTGTCCACCTCACTGGAGCTTTCTTCCACAAGCCTGTTTTTTTCCTCTGCTGTTTGCTGCCGCATTTGCTGGCTCAGGCTGCAGTACCTCCGCGCGTCCACCGGAGGCGCCAGTGTCAATGTCTTTTTTTCCCTCCACGGTCTCTCCTCCTCGCTCTTGTGAGTAACTTGGCGTTCGCTCTCAGCAGCTTCCACACGTTTCCTATCCAGAGAGCGCTCAGACCCTCTCCCTCCATTAAGGACACCTCGAGCTGCTCTTTTTTTTTTTTTTTTGCCCTCCCGCCCCCCGCTATGTGAAACTTTTATTTCTGGGCTGGATCACCAAGAAAAAAAAAAAAAAGCCGCCGCCAGGACGGGGGGAGACGCCGAGATCTAGAGCCATAGACGAGAGAGCGGGGACTCCGAGAAGCCAGAAGATGGACATGAAGAAGAGGATCCACCTGGAGCTCCGGAACAGGACGCCGTCTGATGTAAGCGCTGCTGCTGCTGTGTGTGAGCCGGGGGCACTTTGCGCCTGGCAGCGGTGCCCTCTGCGAGCCATGGCTGCCGGGCTGGGAAACTTTGGCAGTGATGCCCCGGTGCGCGGGGCAGCAGGGGGATGGCGGTGTGTTGAATTAGATTTAGATGGATGCTTTCATTGGTTTGCGGAGTTTTAAGTTCCTCTCATGTGTTTTTTTTCCTTCACCCTCGCTTCAGCCGCCAGAGCGGTAGCCATGTTTTGCATACAGGCATTACCTGCCCGCGGGCAGACTGGTGAGGGACGCTTTGCCCTCTGAGGCGCCGTCTCTCCAGTCTGTACAGCGCCCAGGACGCGGACTGCGGCTTTGTGGGTGGAATCAAAGTCGGCTGGAAAAGTTGCGTCCGTTAGCGGACGAGGGGTCACGTGTGGCGGGCAGAGCCATTGTCTGTTACCGCCGTGTGTGAACACGGACGCCCCTCATTGTGTGGCGCCAGCAGAGCCCGCACACGCCGTGCGAGGAAAACCCGGCGACATGTTTCCCTCCTCCTCCTCCTCAGCTAGAGTCGGGCGGGAAAGAGCGCGAAGGGTTAACCGCAGCTATGGCTGGACATGAGCCGTGTGAGTGTGGAGGAAGCGGGCGCACGCGGTTGCTGTGCGGTTTTTTTCTTTGAGGCGGTTACTCCGGCAATGACAGAGGAGGAGACGTCGCCATGTTGTCCTCGCGTCTTCCTCCTCACTCACGCTCTCCATGTTCGGGGCTCTCCTTCTCTGGTGACAGCTGCAGTGCCCGCCTTCCACCCTCCATTTTGCCCCGCTCGCTGTGTGAACATGTCCCCGGCATGGCGCTGCCTCGACGTTTACCTGGCATTTTGGCTCCTTCCCTCCCCCTCAGCGCCTTTGTCTGCTCCCTCGCTGGCGTTAGAGGTGTCATGTCCCCTCGTCACACGCTGCTCCCTCCATGTGCCGCTCCTTCAGGGTCCGGGCAACTTATGTATCTCCTCATGCTCGTCTGCTGGGCGGAAACATTGTATCCGTGGCTGAATGTGAACAGTGCCCGCCGCAGCCTCTCCTCCCAGCAGCTCGGCTTATACACGACACATAGCTCAGGATATCAGGAGACATAGGCAAAGCTCAGGATATCAGGAGTCCTGCTTCATGGTGGTTCACGTCGCCATAAAGACGGGCACCGCTCCCCCACAAATAGGTGGTGACCCAGTCAAGGTCACATGGCGGCTGCTGCTGAAGTATCCTGCCATCTAAGGCTCTGGGTATCTCCGGATACTACTCGTCTAAAACCGAATACAAAATCTGCACTGTACTTCATACAACTCGTATTTACAGCCGTCACTTTACAAAAACTTTGACCATATTCATTCTTAGGTCGTAGTCCACGTGGAAAACGCGTGGAAATTTACAATTGATGTCAATAGGGCTGACAGAAAACGTCGCGTGTAACACGCCCCAAACACGTGTATGTCGCTTACAATGCGGGTCCTGGTCCAAAACCACAGAGAAATGAATGGGACTGATTCTGACTGTGAACCACAAGAGAAAAAAACAAAAAAAATACCCCACTCTAAATCCACATGCAATAATCTGTAAATACAGAGAGTCCCCTGGGTTATGAACAGGATAAGGACTGTAGTTGAATTTGTCTGTAAGTCGGAACAGGTCTATGTAGTAAATATAATTTCAGCACAAAAGTATATATTTTTTTCGTTTTGGATAGGGAAAGGTTTTTACATTTGTTTTGCTGTCTGTGCCGCTGTTCATAAGATTTCACCAAATTTTTACCTCGTGCTACAGTGGCATGCTGGAACTTGTCGTTCCACAGCTACTGCCTGCTATAGAACTACAAGTGTCAGCATTCCCCATAAAGCTCAGTTTGTAACTGGGGAACAAATGCAAGTCTCAATGGTATAAGTCCTGTGCGGTTTTTAATGATACGATGAGTGAAATTTTGCTCGTCGTGTGGACGTACCCTTAGGCCCCCTTCACACGGCTTATTTGCCGACGGATTGGCGCCGTATTCCGCGCCGGATATGCGCTTCAATACGGCGCCAATCCGTCGGCGTCTTACGGTAATCCACTGCTCTCATAGAGAACATGATTCCGTCGCTCCTCCCCGCCAGCAAATCCGCCGCGGGGGGGAGAAAGTGACATGCACATTATTTACGGGCGGATGCGCCCGTAAACAATGCATTTTTTCTATGGGCCGGGAGCGGGGCCCCCGTCCCGCCCCTTATTCACTGGGGCGGGTTTGTGCGCTCAATACGGCGCACAAAAACGTAGGGACTAAGCCGGGGGAACACGGCCTTAGGCTATATTAACACAGTGTAATTGTGGGGACGAATTACGTCGGGGGCGGAGGGGCCGGCAGCTCGCCGGCCCCATAGACATTCATTTTTCACAGCGCGTGTACACCGCGAATAATTGACATGTCACTCATCTCTCTGCTCGATGTATTGTCCGAGCGGTGAGAGGAGACTTAATCCATAGTTCTCTGAGAACTGTGGATTACCGTAAGGACTGGGACGTATCTCGCCCTGTATTTAGCGCAGTATGAACATAGCCTTAGGCTGAGTTCATACGGCTTATTTGCGGGGTCTAATTACGCCCCGCAATTACGGCGTGAGGACGGGAAGCGGGGGGGCGGCACCTCGCTGGCCCTTAGACTTGCATTACCAGCGGCGCGTATACGCCGCTAGTAATTGACATGTCGCTTGTCTCCCCCCGCGGTGGATTACCCGAGCAGGGAGAGGAGACGTAATCCATAGTGCTCTATGAGAACTGTGCATTACCGTAATGACTGGTACGTTTTCAGCCCGTAATTTACGCACTTCGGCGCGTAATTACAGACTGAAATACGTCCAATTTTAAGCCGTGTGAACATAGCCTTAGGCTTTGTTCATACGACAAGTATTTCTGGATTCCATCTCGAAGTACTTCTCTAAAAACGAATAGGAAACACACTTTGTAGTTCAAGCAAAGCGTATTTTCAGCGGTCGGTTTTTAAAGCCAACATGATGTAATAAAAAAAATTCATGATCACAAGATCTTCTGGGATCCTTTACCAACAATAATCAATGCATGCAGTCCTTGACTTACAATGTTCCAACTTACATCTGTCCCCTAGTTACAAACAGTTACTTATGAGGAATACTTGTACTTGTAGTTCCATGTTCCACATCAGATAGTAGCTTAGGAACAACAAGATACAGCATGCCACAGCAGCACATGAGGTGAATATGAAGTAAAATCTTCTTAACAAGGGCACAGACAGCAGAACACACATAAAAACCCTTCCCTGCACTACTTAAAACTTAAAAAGAAACCCTTTGTGCTGGAGTTACATTTAAATGTACCTGTTCTGACTTATATACAAATTCAACTTAAGAACCAATCTACAGTCACTATCCTGTTTGTAACCTGGACTGTACCTTAATTGTATGTTTGTATACACTGTAAAATCTAATTAGCTTGAAATGCAGCGTCGGTGTGTTCTGTAGATCTTTCATTACTTGTATAGCAAGGGCTGACTTATCCCTTCCACATGCACCACCCACCATAGCCGAGTGCTGTGCATTGTATATGTTTATAGAAACAACTTAGAACCAGTTCATTCCTTGGTCGTATTCTATGTGGAGAACACGTGGAACTTTACAATTGATATCAATGGGGATGACTAAAAATGTAAGATGCGTCAAAAATCACATAGAGATGAATGGAACTTGTTTCTGACTATAAACCACGAGTAGAGAAAAAAAAAAAATCACCCTAAATCCACATGCAGTAAGCTTGTCAAATACTATAGAATTTAATAAGCTTGAACCACAAAGCTGGTATGTGCCTTTGATCTGTCATTACTTGTATAGTAAGAGCTTAAAGAGAACCTGTCACATAGTTTTTGCCCCCCTGGCTTAGGACAGAACAAGCTAGTGTCAGACCTGCTGTTCCCAGCACTGTGTCCCTTATTCTGTAAGATGCAGCAGCTTTAGAGCATTTACCCCTCAAATCTTATTCAAAGACTAGCTCCGCCCATTGACAGTTATTCACATGTTTCTACCTATTCAAAGTAATAGGTTTGTCAGTTGAGGTGGGCGGGGCTAGCCTCAGGTGGGCACAGTTTGAAAATAAACTGACACTCTGAAGGACTCTTCGAATGACTCTTCTGGCTGAAAACTGCAGATTTCAGCATTAAATACACGAAAACTACAGCATCTTACAGAATAAGGGACACAGCGCTGGGAACAGCAGGTCTGACACGAGGTTGTGCTGTCCTCAGCAAGGAGTGCACAACCTATGTGACAGGTTCTCTTTAAGATGCAGCAGTTTCAGAGCATTTAGGGCCACATGTATGAAAACTGACGCGGTCTAAAATTCACTTTCTTTTCCATAGCAACCAATCAGAGCGCCCCTTTCATTTCAGTGCTCTGGAAAAATGAGGGGGCGCTCTGATTGGTTGCTATGGGAAACAAAGTGAATTTTAAACCTAGATACTTGTAATGCATGTGGCCCTTAAAGCTCAAATCTGGCAGTTTTCAGCCTGACATGAGAACAGTTTATTCATGAGCAGTTGATAACCCCGCCCACCCACAGCTAGCTCCGCCCACCTGTTGGCCATTCACAAGTTTCTATAGCTGTAGGTAGGTGGGGCTAACACCTGCTCCTGAATAAGCTGGACTCTTTTCTGGCTGCAAATTACCAGATTTGAGCAATAAATGCTTTGAAACTGCTGCATTTTACAGAATAAGGGACACAGCAGGTCTTTCACTAGCTTGTGCTGTCCTCAGCAAGGGGGGCATAGTCTATGCGATAGGTTCCCTCTAAGTAAATAAAAAGTGAAGAAATATATTCAAGATTAACCAAAAAATAGGAAGAACATTTAAATAACCCCAAAAAATGGAAATGTAAGGTGCCACAAATAGTGCAATCACAATGTTATGAAATAAGCAAAAAAAAAAGAGAAAAGGCTAATCTGAAATAGTAAATATTGTGAATGTCACAAATAGAGCAATCCCAGTGAAGTAAAAAAGAGATTTTCATTGTTTGTTTTTGTTTTTTTTTAAACGTATAGTTTGTGCCTATAGACCATAATGGGTCAAATTTGAAGTCAAGGGAGTATACTTTCACACTTCTGACTCCATTTGCGTCTGTGCTCTTTTTTTTTTTTTTTTTTTTTCAGGTTCAATAAAGCGGAGTGTACTATAACAATCAGTCCTGCAAAAAAAAAAGTATACGCAATTTTCCTTTTTTTTTTTTTTTTTTGCGCCCTTAAGTCTAAACAATGTATGCAAACATAATGGTAGATGTTTACCTGTGTTTTTCATCAGAACGCATCACATGAAAACGTACATGTTTTTTGTTAAAAAAAAAAAAGAAAAAAAAAAAAGGCGTCATTGATTCCAGGGCGCTGTACATTCAAGGAGAGTTGCAAACATAAAACAAATTTGACAAAATACAATGTGACGGAAATGACTATTAACTGATACAGAGAGCTAAGAGGACCCTCCCCGTGAGGGCTTACAGTCTACAAGGAAGGAGGGATACAAATATTTGCTAACGTACCCCTATGTGTTTGATGTAAACTTTAGAGTATGTTCACATGGCGTAATTGCGGCGCACACAGTACAGTACGCCGGATGTTTTGGAAGTCGCGCTGATCAGTGTGTACTCTAAAAGCACGGGAGGCCGGCCCCATAGACATGCATTACTCATGGCATTGACAGTCAACTTATCTCCCTTCGCGTAAATATGATTGTAATCCATAGTTCTCAGAGCTATGGATTACCGTAATTGTAGTGCGCATCTAATACGTGGCAAAATGTACATCTTTAGATACAATTTTTTTTAGGCATGTGTAGTGTGAACCTACCCTAACCCATGACTCTTCTCCCCGCACGAGGTCTAATGAGGAATGAAAAGAATGAACATGTGCATTATTTTTTAAAATTTTTTTTTCCATTCTGTAATTCGGTGTGAACTGCTGTGCCGACTGGCCATGCAAGTGAATGGTCTTCCTTGTTAAAATCTTTTATGTGTGGCGACATTGGCCACACAGAGATGTATTAGGCTATGTTCACCAGGGCTGTGGAGTCGGCAAGCCAAAGCCCCGACTCAGACTCCGACTCCTCAATTTCCCAAACCTCTGACTCCTGACTCCCTCATACATGGCGCATGTTCAAGCTATTTAGGTAGAACAGACACTGACGAGCAATGTTTTGATCTTGAACATTGTGGGTAGAATTTGAAGAAAAAATCTGATTGTATCCAAGTCAGTTGCACCAACATTGGGGAAATTTGTGTAGAAGAGGACCCCTGGGAATCAGATTTGGTCAAAACATGCTGAATCTGATTCAGAGCCCAGAAGGATTCAGGCAGAGCTGAAAGCAAAGGTGGATTTCCCAACTTACGACAAAATAATAAAAATACACATTTTGATTTTTTCTGGAGCCAATCAGTAAACACAGGAAAGAATCTGCAGAACTAAGCAGATGCTAAAAACTTGCAAAATCACATTTATGTATAAGATGTAAGATGCTGTATATAAATTAAAGTAGCCCCATGTACAAAGCTGTAGTGGAAGGTGAGTTATGGAGCCTGAAAGTTCACAAGTTCAAAAACATTGTTACCATTTTGCTTGTCACAGTGGTAAAATATGTTTTATTGGGAAGACTTTTAGAACTCCATAAATTGTAAATATGCAAAAAACTGCAGGATAAAACATTGTAGAGTCTCTGAATTTGATTCTGTGGAAAATTAGTTTGCTCCCAATCTGATCCTGAATACTTGGACCTCTCATCTGACCTCATTATTTCCAGGCTAGAGAACGGGCCTCTCTTCACTAACTTCGGGTTGGGGGCAAATCTCTAAGGCTATGTTAACCGGCTTAATTGCGGGACGTAATTCCGCCCCGCTATTACGCCGTGGTAGGGGCGGGGAAGGTGCGGGGGGATGAGCGGGGGGTGGACTTCGCGACCATAGACAGTCATTACTAGCGGCGCGTTTTACGCGCTAGTAATTCACATGTCAATTATCTCCCGCCGGCGTATTCGCCGAGCAGGGAGAGGAGCATAATCCATAGTTCTCTATGAGCCCCACCCCCCGACGCTTGTGAATTACCGTAAATGAATGGGCAGTTTTCGGCGTAATTGGCGCACTTCGGGCGTATATTACGGACCGAAATAGCGCCATTTTAAGCGTGTGAAAAATGGCATAACAATGTCCAGGGTGTAAAAGGAATTTGGCTCAGCCACTGTCGTTCTTGAATGAATGGTTGAACTCTATCTACTTCTTTGAAAGCAGGTGAATAATTTTGTTGAAATTCTGTTTGCCATGGAGCAGATCTTTTCCCTGGGGGCAGCGCTTTGCCTGCTCATGTCATCATTACACCTCTCAAGTGATAAGATGAAGATATGGCGAGCGTATGCACTGGCGGACCAATTCCTTTGCTCTTTGTATCGAACTAACCTGGACCAACTAATTTATTATATTTGGGGTCTGAGTCGGTCCCTTTATTGACGACTGACTCCACCAGGCCTTGGATGTTCACACGGCTTGAATGGGACTGTATTTTCGTGCCGTACTGTGCTAATTTACGAGCAAGATACGTCCAGTCATTCGGTAATGCACAGTTCATAGAGGACTTTAACAGGATTACGTCTCTTCTCCCTGCTCGTACAATACACCGAGTGGGGAGAGAAGTGACTTGCTACTTATTCACGGCGTATACCTGCCGAGAATAATAAATGTCTATGGGGCCGGTGAGCTGCCCGCCCCCGAGCAGACGGCGTAATTGCAGGCGAAATACGTCCCGCAATTATTGCCGTGTGAACATAGCCTTATAGTTAGGGGCTCTCCTGATAAGGCTACCTTGACACAGTAGAGGGCATACACAACATGATCAAACTGTGCACTTAGCCTTTATCTGGTGCATGTATAAAGCCTGGCAAAAATGCATTTCAGATGTTATACTAGCTCAATGCTTGTATGGGTTCTAGTGTCAGGTATTTGCGGTTTGTAGTCACAACAGTGTGCACTAGCATTGATATTAATTGCAAATGGAGTTGCAGGCTAAGGGTGCTTTCACACAGCGGAGTTTTGGAGCAGTTTTAACTGCGCTCCACATCTAATATCTGCCTTTATTACCAGCAAGCTTCTTTCAGTTGACTAAAGTTTTCAGAGAGGTGTTTCAAGTAAGTAATCAATTACAGTGTTTGAAGTCTTGTGGATTACGAACACACTAATTGATCACTCCCTTTCCAAACAGTGTAGATAAGTGAAAGAAGCTTGCTGGTAATAAAGGCAGTTTAATTGGAGCGCAGATAAAACTGTTGTGTGAAAACGCCCTTATTTTTATTTACTTTTTTCTTGACCAGTCTATAAGAAATGCTCCCAGTGAGTCATAACCTGAAAACCAGGTGAAATGAATCCCATTGATTATTGTGGCTATGGCACCTGTCAAGGGCCATCAGGCGTATGCTGCAGTCAGACGTTCAGCTTCTTGGATACGGGTTTTGGAGCGGAAATCTGGAATGGATGTATATTGGAGGTCAAAATATTAACCCTTAAGGGACCCAAGACTGTGTTTCACCTCCTGAACAGCCTATTTTTGAAATTCTGACATGTCGTCCATTTATGTGTAGAATAACTTTTGACACTTTTACTTTCCTTGTGATTCAGAGATCTGTTTTCTCGTGACACATTGTTGCTTTAAGTTAGTAAGAATTTTTATCCAACAATCCTTTTTTGTTTGTGAAAAATATCAAAATTTCATGAAAATTTGTGAAAAATTAGTGATTTTGAAAGTTGCAAAATTTCTGGTGCAAGAAAGAATTAATTATTCACCACAAAATAGTTTATACTAGCATCCTTCATATGTCCACTATAGGTTGCATCATTTTTAAATGTCTTTTTTTTTTTTTCTTTTACGACAGGGGCTTAGAAATTTAGTTGTAATTTCTCACATTTACAAGAAAATTTTTGCAATATACATTTTTTTTAGGGAACCAATCAGTTCTGCGTGGCTTTGATGGGCCTGCATGTTAGATACCCTCATATGTGACACATCTGAGAAACTAGATCCCTTAAAGTATTTACATAACCTATTTAGGAAGTTTCATAACCCTTCAGATATTTCACAGTAATTAAAGCAATGTGGGAGGTGAAATTTCATAAATTTCCACTTTCTTTATTGCAGAATTTTCAATTATTTATCATTATTCACTGGAATACGGTAAATGTGACTAGGTAAATGCAACTTAATATCAATTCCCCCTGGTCTGCCGTTTTTAAAATATCCCTCTGTGGCCTTTGTGATTAGTTGCCTCACCCATAAGCCCAGTATAGGAGGAGCACCTACTATACTCTGGGTCTCATTTTCAATTAAACGATTTTTTTCGAGGCGCCATTTTCAGGTTTGGGGACCCCTAAGGTGCTAAAACTTAATAAACACCCCTAAATAGACCGCCATATTGGAAACTACACCCTATAAGGAATATATCCAGGGGTGTTATTGAGTATATAGACCCCACAGGTGATTTCAGCAATATTTTTTTAGCATAAGGCTGTGAAAAATTTTAAAAAATTTTTTTTCAATAATCTGAAATCTTAGCTTAAAATGTATTATATATACAAGGAATCTGAAAAACGAACCCCAAAACTTTGTTAAGCAATTCTTCCAAAGTTTGGCAATACCCTTACATGTGGGTGTAAAAACTGCTGTTTGGGCCATGGGCAGGGGCGTATAAGGTGGGAGCGCTATTTGGCTTTTGGATCGCAGATTTTGGTGGGGCCATGTCGCATTTGCAAAACCCCCAAGTAGCAGAACAGGCGAAACTTCCAGAAGTCGCCCACATTTTGGATTTCAACACCCTCAGGGATATTCATTAGGGATGTATTCTGCATTTTGGATGCACAGGTGTTCATAGTTTTTTTTTAGCATTGGGCAATGTAAATGGGGGAAAAAAACGCAGTGTCGGTCAATTGTTTTTTGAGTTTTCAATTTTACAGCATTCGGCCGTGCAGTGTTAAATTTTTTATTTTTTTTTTTTTTTTTATATATATATATATATTATTTATGTGCATAATCCTTTACTTATGGGGGTCGGTACACTTACAATGATATCGATTTTATTTAGTTTTTTCTGTTTTATTACTTTTACACTAGAAGAAATACGTTCTATAATAAAATTGCGATTTTTTATGTTGTCCTATTCTGACAGCCATATAATTTTTTATTTTGCTGTGTGCAGAGCTGTGTCTGGGCTTGTTTTTTGCGGGATGAGATTGAAGTTTTTATTGTACCATTATGCGGATGATTATGATGCTATAGTTCACTTTTTTATTAAGGTTTTTGTGAGATGTTTGATCAAAATACGCTATCTTGGTAGTGTTTTTTATTTTTATTTTTTTATAGCGGTTCACTGTACGGTTTATATGAATGGTAGCTTTACTCAGCAGGTCAATACGATTACACCGATACCCAATTGTATATTATTTTTTTATGTTTTACTGGCTTTTATACATAAAAACATTTTATTCAAACAGGAAAAGACGTTTTTTACTCACAATAGTCCGAGAGCCATAACTTCTACAGTTTTTCTGTGCTTGGAGCTGTGGTAGGGACTTGTTTTTTGGCGAGATGAGTTGACGTTTTTATTAGTATCTTTTTGGGTGGACAAGGCTTTTTGATCGCTTTTAAATTCCAATTTATGGAGGCCAGGGTGAAGAAAATACTGAATCCTAGTAGTGTTTTTTATTTTTATTTTTAACACTATCACACCCAAACAAAAAGGCTCACCGTGCAGTATCCGTGATAAGTTAGCTTTACTCTTTGGGGTACGCTACGATTATGGCGAACCCTATTTATATATTTTTTTTTAGTTTGAAGCACTTTGGAAAAAAAAAGGAAAAGTGTTTTAGTGTGTAAAAACAATAATTTATTGCATTGCTATCTTCTGAGAGCTATACATTTTTTATTTTCCTCGTATCAGAGTGTAGAGGACTTTTTTTTTTGCGGGATGAAACTGACATTTAATTGGTACAACTTTGGCGTTTTAGGAGTTTTGATCGCTTTTTTATTCCATTTTATGTGCTGTGGGATGAACAATAATCTTAATTCTGTGATTGTTTTTTTTTTTTTAATACGGCGTTCACCGTACAGGTTAATTAACATGAGAGCTTTATAGGGCAGGTCGTTATGCACGCGGCGATACCAAATATGGGTACTTTATTTTTGATCTTTATGTTTTTATTATTTTTTTTTTGTTTTTTTGAGGGCGCATTGACGTTTGTAAAGGGGAAAAGGGCGATGTACGTATTTTTATTTTATTTTTCGTGTTTGTGTTTTATTTGTTTTTCACTGGCACCTGTCTTTTCCTACAACTTGATTCTGTAGGTTTGTCTTTATTTTTGTGTATACATTTTCAAATGTGGGCACCTACACTTGTCTTCCTTTTCTATTGGCATACACTCAAAACGTAGACTGTAACATGTTTTTGTACGATTTGAAAAAGTGTAGTACTCTGTGTCTTCCTTCTGTCCAAAAAAAAAAAAAGGGAACATGAAACGGATACCAACGGCATATACTGTGGGAGAACATCCAGCCATAGATGTCAATGTCTGGGTACACATTTTATTTCTATATATATATCAAACTAGTGGATTACCATGATGTAAATCTAGTCTTAGGCAAACCGTCTTGTCTAAACTCACTCCACTGTGCCCTGCACTTAGCAGTGTAGCGGATGGATGATATACAAACATATATATTTTGCAGTCATTATCCTGGCACACGATCTCTGCCCTAAAGTGGATGCATTGTCTATTACACTCATGGTCCTGGCACGGGTTATCTACTGGTAAAAAATAATAATAATTCTACAGCTTTAGCCTATATTTTTGAACAGTCAGTTCTGTAATGTGTTGTATTGTTTACATAAAAAAAATAGTAATGGCTTGGCGAGCGGTCCAGATCACATCCACAACAGCAGGCCTTGGGTGTTCCCAGTGTGCTGTCCTTAGTACCAACACTGGTGCAAGAAAAGGCAAAAGGGTTATAAGCGCTTAAAGGGGAGTCCTGTTTTGGCAAATTCTCTTTGTCGACCGCTTGTTGCTAAGTGCGGTCCGGCCCTGCGTGTGAATGAAGAGGGCGGTGGTAATGCCGTCGTCCTCATTCACTTCTATGGGAGTTCCGAGTATAGCTGAGAGTATGTGCTCGGCTATACTCAGAACTTCCACAGCCCCGCCCTCCTCATTTACATGTAGGACCAGACCGCACTTAGGAACGAGAGGCTGGCAAAGAGGGATGTCGAAACGGGACTACCCATTTTTAAAGGGGGTTGTCTCCCTACAAGGTGCTTTTTTTATGTTAAAGAATCTTGCAAAAAAAGTCATTGCAATATGGTCCATAACAGTGTCCATCACCTATTCCTAGATAATCACCTTGTATTGGGCTAGCACAGCTCCCTTTTTCTCTACTCGGTCACTATAGATACGACATGTTTGATCTCTTACTGATAGGCATCCAGCACCTGGTTGCTATAGCTACACCTCTGGCCTTCTACTGCAGCCTAGTGGAAGCAAGTAAACCCGCCCCTGAATTCTAAATGAAACCAAGAAAACAGGACGGAGTTGAGATGAATCAATGTAGTGAGACAACCCCTTTAAGAGCTATTGCAACATAAACTTAAGAAAAAGTTACTGCTGGATATGATAGAAAAGTGAGTGTTCACACAATGTGTCATTGCTCGCTCCATATGGGGCTCTGTAGCCACAGAATGGTCAGTGCCACGCTGAGCCCTGCTGTCTGAAGTCCCTACAACAGTAGGGTGGCACAGTCTGATGAATCAAGTTTTCTTTGGTATCATGTGTTGATCGGAGTATGTTGATTATCTAGATGGAAAGGCAAGTGGGAGGAGACCGTGAGATGCTGTGAGCAATGTTCTGGGAAAACTGCTCCTTCTTTGCATTCATTATTATTATTTATTTTATAGCACCATTGATTCCAGGGCGCTGTACATTCAGGGGGTTACATACATAACATAAGTCAAACTGTACAATAGTGACAATCTGTGACTAACAACAGTACAGAGGGAGAGGGGCACTGCCTCGAAGGCCTTGGGCCTCGTGTCACCGACGGATTTAGGCCGCGGGTTTGCGGCGGGGCGGTGTGCGTGGCCTCACCATGGAGGGGCGTGGTTTGGGGCGCGGCTTGCGCCGAGGGCTTGTCCCTATGCAAATTAAGCGCAGGGGACAAGCCGCGGCGCTAGCCGCATCCCAGCCGCGCAGAGCACTCCTGTCAAGAAATGACAGGAGAGTTCTTCACACGTGCGGGTCTGTCCGCGGCCCCGGAGCGCGGCCAAACCCCGCAGTGTGAATAATTAAACGCTGGTTCCATAGGAATCTATGCGCGATTGGCCGCGGTCTATGGCCGCGGAAACCGCGTCGGAACCCGTGGCCATAGCCGCGGCCAAAACCGTCGTGTGAACAGGGCCTTACAATCTACAAGGCTTAACAGTCATGTGAATGTTATGTGGTCTCCTACCACCTCACTAAATGTTTTTGGAGATCAGTTGTCTTCCCTGATAGCAGTGGCCTCTTTCAGCAGAAAAACGCCTCCGACCATTCTAAAAACATTCAGGAGCAGTGGAAGAACTTGACATTGTCAAGGTGTTGACTCGGCCTTTAAATTCCCCAGATTTCAATCTAATTGAGTATCTGTGGAATGTGTTTAAAAAAAATGACTGATCCCTGGAGGCCCCACCTCGAAGGACTTGCAGGAGCTGCTTCAGAGGTCTTGCAGAGTCCAGGCCTTGGTGAGTCAGAGCTGTTTTGGTGGCATAAGGCCATGTTCACACGGCTTATTTTGGGACAGATTTCGTTCCGTACTGCGTGAAATACGGCTGAAATCTGTCCCAGTCATTACGGCAATCCACATTTCTCATAGAGAACTATGGGTTCTGTCTCCGCTCGCCGTGAATAAGTGACATGTCAATTATTCACGGCGGGATACGTGCCGTGAATAATGAATTTCTATGGGGTCCGCGAGCTGCACAACGGCTGCCGGCATAATTGCGGGCGAAATCCGTCCCCGCAATTACGTTGGGAATAAGCCGTGTGAACATTGCCTAAGGGTGACTCACCCTTGGGTGGGTGGGTTTTTTGTTATGGCTGACCAGTGTGCAGGTCACTGCTAATGTGTATTAGTTTAGGCTTCTCTATGGTAAAAACCCGACATCCTCTTGCAGTTATGGTACCCAGACAGTCTAACAAGTTGCAGTGACGTGAAGTTCTTGCCTGTTTGCAAAATAGATTTCAACTCTGCTGGAACCTGTCACAATGTCATGAGAAGGAACTAAAAGCTGTTCCTCTTTTCATGACTAGTGGTATCCTGTGCTAGGAACCTGCGATGAAATCAAGTCCCAAAACCTCTTTGTCAGATTGACTGACAAGGGAGATTAAAGAAGGGCTGCCGGTGCCAGACTGGGACATATTTTGACTGACTCATACCTCAGCGTATATTCACACAGTGCAGTCAAATATATTGCACCACCACCCAAAAAAAGAGAAATGCAGCAGGATGTCAGTCGCTTCACAGCGATTAAGATGATATAAAACCACATTTTGACCGCGCTATCTGGGTATACAGTAACTGTACATTCACACAGGGCAGATTTGTTGTGGAGGTTTGTGTCTGTCCCATTCATGTAAATGGAGACTACCACAACTCATTTGCCTGCGGTAGAACTAACCTTAGTTAGAAGAATGGGACTGTGTTTTTAGTTGCGGAAACCTCTGCAACAATTCTGCCACCTCTACATATGCTCTCTACGGTCTCGTATAGCAGAAGCCATTTTGCAAGTAAAACTGATGCATACCTGCGAAATGATTGATCGAACCTATGGCCCCTAGAGTTTGAACCCTTTCATTGCTCAGGATGTATTATGTGATGAAACTGATTTGGGGGTATGTTGCCATGTACACGTCTGGTGCTGGCTGGTAGTTACATCAGATTACTCTGATCCTGGCCGTTTGACCACTTCGATGTTATGGTCTGTGTGATCACAGCATCTAAGCACTTACAAAGAGGTGTAGCACCGCCATTCAGACGGCCCCTCTTCCAATGTAATCTTTGGGTGCTATTTTGGTTGCCTTGGTAGCTTGGAGCTTAAAGGGTTGTTTCATCTCAAGGTTTCATAAGATGCATGAATGAAATAATGCTGCTTTGCTCTGTCACTTCCTGATCAAGCTGTCTGTAATTAACATATGAGCTCTGTGTATTCAGGACCATTGCTATTGGATAAATCTCCTGTCTGACAAGGGAAGACTTCTGAGGTAAAGTAAACAGAAGTATATTACTGGCTTTTGTATGAAAGTCAGATAACCTAACAAGCTCTCCATGTCCCGAAGTTGTGAGCTGGTCGGACTTTTGTGGATGACGTCACTCCCTGTTATCGGATAGAAAACAAAAAGCAGGAGGGGGGGGGGAAGGGAGTTCACAGGTCAGTTCACTCTGGGGAACAGAGAGCACAGAAGGTGATAAAAATCACTTGTAGCTCCTTAACAAACAGAAAAAAGAACGCATTTATTTGGTACCGTCTTCATTTAGTGATCCCAACATGTTGAAAGCTAATCTTTCTAGCGAGACAGCCCCTTTAATGAAGCCCCTGGGTCTGCAATGGCTATGCTTTTATAAAGGTTGTACATACACAAAAAGTTAGGAATATTCAGCTTTTGGTTGAAATATTTGAAATTTTTTATATGAACTAAATAAGATCACCTCTTAACTTAGAATGCACATGTTCGACTGTTCAGTGATTCAGTAATTTTTGCACATCGTGCTGATCTCTAATAAGAAGCTTAATGGCAAAATTGACAACAGGTGTTTGATCCCTTAATCCATTTGAATTGGGATTTAGTCATCATGTTTACATTTTGACATCATGAGAACAAAATAATACCTTACAATTGATCAACAGTACCTCGCTTTTGCGAGGCTTCAAGTAGGATGCTCTCAGACGGAAGTGACCACTGAGCTTAGAATGTCATAGTGTCATCAGTAGGTTGAAACTGAGAGACTGAAAGAGTCACAGGCACAGAAGAGGACGTCCTTTGTCTACATCACACCGGGTCAATGTAAACAATGCCTTGCGGAACTGGATGATGAAAGCCACACAACTCTAGGCACGTTTAGGGCGCGACCCCACGGCACAGTGCAAATACCGTGCAGAAATCCCAACCGGTATTTGCACTGTTTTCGGGACGTGCACGCGGCTGCCGGGGGCGGCTTTTCTTCGCGGTTTGCAGAGAAAAGCCCTCCCCCCTCGCATTAACATGTTCATGTTAAAACCGGGTGGAAGAATGAACATGTTCAGTGCTTTTGTGGACCGCTGCGCAGGTTTTCCATAGACGTCCATTTTAAAGTTTGTCAGACGGTTTTGAAAACAGTCTGTAAAACCAGCTGAAAACCCGTGCCGTAGGGACAAGCCCTTAAGGTGAGAAGCAGCCAAGTGTCACGTCAGGCTATTCATAACGGTTTACATCAGCCTGGTCTGTGTGCTAGACAACCTGACCACTCCACCAGGCATCATCATCTTGCATGGGCCGGGGGCTTCTATGCTGGACAAGGGACCAGTGGTCCTCAATGATGAAACTCGATGCACTCTGAAATGATGGCCGCCAACGATGCTGGAGAGGTCAAAGAGAGAGCTGTGTATCAGGTACCCTTGTCGGTCGTCTAGCACGCAGACCATGCTGACGTAAACTTTAACAAACAACTCTTACCTCCCTTAAAGGGAATCTGTCGCCAAATTTCTCTATTTGGCCGTCTATATATGATTGTAGGGAAGACATTCTCGCTTGCACTGCTTTAACAGCAGTCAGAGAGATACTTTACAGCAGCTTCATGCACATAGGCTTCTTAAGACAGTATCTGTCCCATAGGCTTGTATAGGAGAGTTTTCACTGTGAAGGGAGGGGAGAGGGGAAGCTGTGACATCTCCTCTTGTGACTGGTGGATTCTGTGTTATCTGTACACAATGGTGTCTCCTTTCAGTCTGACCCTGCTTTTACTGATAATGAGCAGACTGCTGAAAAGCTCTCTAAACAGAACAGGAAGCGTCAGACGATTATTAGGCCTAGTGGCCAAAGTGAAAACTGCAGGACTTAAGAATTATTAAAAAAATACTGAAAGTGATATGGAAAATAAAAAAAACAAAAATAAAAAATGTGTTTAACATAAAAATGTGCGTTAAACAATAAGTCATTTTTTGATGACACATTCCCTTTAATTGTGCCTGGAGTTGTGCAGCATTCATCATCTGGTTACGCAGAGCATTGTTTACCATGAAACAGTCATCAGTGTGTGATGGAGCCAAAGTATGTCCACTTTGCCTGTCTATGACTCTGCCAGTATCTCTGTATCTATGTTGGAACCTGCTGATGACACTTTTTGACACTCTAAGCTTAGTGGCCACTTCCATCTGAGAGCATCCTGCTCGATGCCTCACAATGGTGAGGTACTGTTGCTCAATTGCAAGGTGTTGTCTTGATCTCATGATGTCAAAATGTAAACAGTATGATGAGGACTGTTTAAATCCCAAATCAAATTGGTCCCCTAAATTTATTGGGCGATTCAGGGATAAAACACCTGTTGTGTATTTTGCCATTAAGCTGCTTATTAGAGGTCAGTAGATTGTGCAGAAAGTACTGAACAGCTGGACATGTGCACTCTAAAGTTAAGAAATGGTCTCGTTTACTTCATTTAAAAAACTTTCAAGAATTGCTATGTTCATCCTCAAATTTTAACCAAAAGCCAAATATCCCTTACTGTTTGTGCATCGTGCATGTACTGCAGTACTGTTGGTGATCAAGTGTCCTAGGGGAACAAAAAAAATTACAGAAAAAAAAGTTTATATACTGCACAAAAACCTAAAGGGAACACTAAAATACCACGTCCTATATCGCAATGAATGAAATATTCCAGTTGCAATTCTTTATTCAGTACATAGTGAAATGCGTTGAGAACAATTAAATATAATGATCAATGAAAATCAAGATTAGTATCCCATTGAGTCTGGATTTGGAATGATACTCAAAAGCAAAGTGGAAAATGAAATTTCAGGCTGATCCAACTTCAGTGGAAATGCCTCAAGACAATGAAATGAGGCTCAGTGTGGTGTGTGGCCTTCATGTGCCTTTATGACCTCCCTACAATGCCTATGCATGCTCCTGATGAGGCGGTGGATGTTCTCCTTAGGAATCTCCTCCTGGAAATTGGTGCAGCGTGGAGTTGCTGGAGGGAATGAGACCTGATGTCCCAAATGTGCTCGATCGGGTTCAGGTCTGGAGAATGGGCAGCCCAGTCCATAGCATCAATGCCTTCATCATGCAGGAACTGCTGACACCTCAGCCACGAGGCATTGCATGCAGGACATGGAACCCAGGGCCCGCTGCACCCGCAAATGGTCTCACAGTGGGTCTGAGGATCTCATCCCGGTACCTAATGGCAGTCACAATACCTCTGACTATAGAACATGAAGGGCTCTGCAATCTTCCAAAGAAATGTCCCCCCACACCATTGCTGACCCACGGCCATACTGGTTATGCTGGAGGATGTTGCTGGTGGCAGAACGTTCTCCACGGCGCCCCCAGACTCTGTCACATGTGCTCAGTGTGAACCTGCTCTCATCCATGAAGAGCACAGGACGTCCCTGTTGAATCTGCCAGTCTTGGTATTATCTGGCAAATGCCAAACACCCTGCACGCCGTTGGTCTGTAAGCACAACACAAACTAGTGGACGTTGGGCCCTCATACCATCCTCATGGAGTCTGTTTCTGACAGTTTGAGCAGACACAAGGATATTAATGGTCTGTTGGAGGTCATTTTGCAGGGCTCTGGCACTGCTCCTCCTGTTCCTCCTTGCACAAAGAAGGAGGTAGCAGTCCTGCTGTTGGATAGTTGCCCTCCTATGGCCCCCTCCATGTCTCCTGGTGTACTGGCCTATCTCCTGGTATCTGCTTCATGCTCTGGACACTGCGCTGACAGACCCAGCTAGCCTTCTTGCCACAGCTCACATTAATATGCCATCCTGGATGAGCTGCACTACCTGAGCAACTTCAGTGGGTTGTAGACACCGCCTCATGCTACCTCTAGGGGTGAGAGCAATGACAAAATGCAAAACTGACCAAAACACCCAAAAAAGAAGAGAACAGAGAAATGGTTTGTGGTCAATGCCTGCAGAACCACTCCTTTATAGGGGTTGTCTTGCTAATTGCCTAGCATTTCTACTTGTTTGTTCCATTTGCACAACAGCAGGAGAAATTGATTCACAATCGGTGTGAATCATTTTGATTTCACAGAAGTGTGATTGACTTGAAGCTGCATTGTGTTGTCCAAGTGGGGCCTTTTTTTTTTTTTGAGCAGTGTGTGTATATGTGTGTGTGTGTGTGTGGTGTGTGTGTGTGTGTGTGTTGTTTTGTGTTATTTATATATATTATATATATATACTATATTTTAAAAATTATATATTATATATATAATCACACACACCCATATTCGCACAATAGACCGTGCACACAATACTGCTCTGGTTCCACCCCTTTTATGAATACCTCTTTAAATTTCAGCTCCCTTACTTGCGCCAACTCCACGCACCTACATTGAATACCTGCTTTCCCTGTATAGAGGGTGTATACATGCAAGCTGTCAATGAGTGTGCGGACTCACTAGCATAAAGAAGCAAGTCTAGTAGCCGGGTTTTAAATAATTCAAAGCTTCTACCGCACTCTTTGTACTAAGAGTTCCCAGCAGCTTTTCTGCTACCACAGCGTGTTCAGCCTGACACTTTCCCTTTAAATTCTATTCAAAGTGAATAGGTGCGGTCTTAGGCTCTGTTCACACGGCTTAATTGCGGAACGTAATTACGCCCCACAATTACGCCGTGGGGGCGGGGCGGAAGTGGGAGAGTAAGCAGGGGGCTGGCATTTCGCCGGCCCATTTGCTATCACGGGCTAGCGGCGCGGTATACGCCGCTAGAAAGTGACAGGTAAATTATCTCCCCGCCCGGCGGATTCGCCGAGCAGGGGAGAGGAGACGTAATCCATAGTGCTCTATGAGAACTGTAAATTACCGTAATTGAATGGGCTGTTTTGGGCCCCGAAATTGCCGCACTTCGGCGCGTAATTATGGACCGAAATACGACCCATTTTAAGCCGTGTGAACATGGCCTTACCCTGCCCACAAAGAGTGGTTGTTGGATTTTCTCTTATGAGTGTGTGGAGGTGTAAACCTGTCAATCACTATGGTGGTGAGGGAAGCAGAACTCTCATGCTTTCTGGTCAACTTCGTTGCTGTATATCTCTGAGCTCAGTATTTTCTCCTGCTGTATTATGCATTACTCAATTACTACAGTATAGGGGGAGGGACAGATCTACCTCCAAGGGGTATCCCTATCACAACGAGTGTTGCTTAAAGGGAATGTGTAAAAAAAAACAAAACTTCTTGTTTAACTCATGTTTTTATGCTAAACACCTTTTTTAAGAATTTTATTTTTTTAAGTTTTAAATATCAATTTTTTTTAATTTTTTTTTTTAAATTCTTAAGTCCTGCCGTTTCGACTTTGGCCACTAATAATAGTCTGACACTTCCTATTCTGTAGAGAGAGATTTTCAGTAGTTTGCTCATTGTCAACACAAGCAGGATCAAACTGAAAGGAGACACCAATGTGTATAAATAACACAGGATCCACCAGTCACCAGTATATTTGTATGTAGGTAAATAAAGTGTACAATGGAACAATAGTTGGTAAAGGGAAATTTAGTAGGAGAGAGTGTGGATGAGTGGAAGGTAACATTTGGACCAGCTAAGAGAACTTAACGTGAGGTGTATGGCCATGTTTCTTTGTAGAATATTATATATAGTTTTTGTATATAATTTTATGTAGTATCGTATTGAAATGGTCCATCATTTAACAATTTAAGAGTTCCACCAGTCACAATAGGAGATAGTCACAGCTCACCCTCTCCCCTCCCTGCACCCTGACTTCTTCCCAGGTGACTAGAAAACTCTCCTATAGAAGTCAATGGGACTGATTCGGTTTACAGGCTCTTATGTCCATGAAGCTGCTGTAAAGCATCTCTCTAAATGCTGTTAAAAGCAGCTCAGGCAAGAATGCTGTCCCCACAATCACATACAGACGACTGTATTGAGAAATCTACAGTCAAAAATAAAAACGGCCAAGAAGAAAAAAAAATATGAATCAGGGTCTAGTTATAAGTAAAAAAAAATTGCCAACAGATTCCCTTCAAAGGGTCAATAACTGTAAAGTAAATAATTTTGAAAATTATTTATTAAAAAACATGTACACGTTACCTGATGCAGGCCTTCAACTTGTCTCCATGTTTACCGATCACCCTTGTGTGCAATGAAATGTTCATATTACACGTACAGGCAAGCCGTCATTGCAGCGCCACTTGCCTGTACTGCAGCGCCGTCATTGCAGCGCCACTTGCCTGTACTGCAGCGCCGTCATTGCAGCGCCACTTGCCTGTACTGCAGCGCCGTCATTGCAGCGCCACTTGCCTGTACTGCTCAGTTTTGAAGCAATGAGTAGCAGGGTCAGGGCAAAATGTTAGGTAACCCTGCATTACCAGCTACCACTGAAAGCACACATTGGTGGTCAGTTACCAAGGACACGAGAGCAATTTGAAGGTGTAAAAAAGGCCTGTATTAGGTAAAGCATATATATATATATATTTGGCCTGTATTTGGTAAAACATACATATTTTTAGTAACATGCATTTTGAAGATCGCATATTTTACAGTAATTGCCCCTTCTAGCACCACTTGCTGTGTTTGGAATACAAGTTGGAGTAGGAGGTAAACTTTGGTGGTTTCTCTTCTCTTTAATGCATAAGGGATCAGTGACTGTTTAACAGATGAAAATTAACGTAAAAAAACCACCCAATATGTTTCGATGGTGCCAAGTCCTGCTCAGCAAATCTATTGCTGTGCATTTTTCGAAAAAAACCACGGCAAAAATCGTAAAATTTGCCAAAAAAACTGTTTTTTTTTTTCAAGCAGCCTTTGGCAGGCAGTGGACAAAAAAACCCTCAGTTTTATGAAAGATTTTGGATTTGGTTTTCAGTGCGTTTTTTTTTTTTTTTGTCTGCTGCCGTGTAGACTTAGCCTTAGGCCATGTTCACACGGTGTATTTGCAGGGTGTAATTACGCCCCGAAAATTAGCCGTGGGGATCCGGGGGCGGGGGGACTGGCAGGGGGCCGGCCTTCGTTGGCCCATAGACCTTCACTGCTAGCGGCGCGTATACGCCGCTAGAAAAGTGACATGTCAATTATCTCCCCCCCGGAGAACTGTAAATTCCTTTAATTTGTGGGCCGTTTTCGACCCGTAATTGGCGCACTTCGGCGCGTAATTACGGACCGAAATACGGCCCATTTTAAGCCGTGTGAACATGCCTTTAGACTACAGACAACATTGCTTTTTTTCTTCTTGTTTTAGAGCATTTAACCCCTTAAGCCAACGCCTGAAAAGTAGTTAATGACCAGAACATTTTTTTTAGTTTTTGCCTCCTTGCGTTTCAACAGTTGTAACTTTATTTTTTCTATGAGGCCTCGTTTTATTCGAGACAAGTTGTACTTTATGGGGGAAGTTTAAGTTCACTTATAAATAATTGCAGAATTTTTTTTTTTATTTATTTATTTTTTACAACATTCACATTTCACACGTAATAACTTGTTAGATTAATTCTACAGGTTATTATGGTCATGTGGATACCTAACATGTGTAGGGTTTTTTGTGTGTGTAATATATGCACAATTTTTTATTTTAATATTTTTTATTTTTTTCATTTTTTACACTTTTTTTTATTTATTTTTTTTAAGGGAGAGCTGTCTTACATTTTTATTTTTACACTTTACATATTTATATATGCTAATACATTATAATCTGTGTCAGTCTGACACAGGCAGTGATCAGGACAGCACATAGTCTGCCCTGATCACTGGCTTGTTACACAGACAGGCCTGGGGCTACTCTAGATCCATTCAGCAGCAGCCATTCCCCAGGCGCTGTTGGGTCACCGGGCGTTCCGATCACCCGATAGAGCAGGGGAACCCTTTGATTGTGCTGCGGTGACGATCCGCCGCAATCAAAGGGTTAATGCACTTGGGTGCGGAGGTTCCCCCACTTCCCGGTGCTCGCAGGAGCTGCGCTGGGATCAGGGCTGTGTAGTACAGCCCTGATCTCCGCGCAGCTGCGGCGCCCGGAGCCGCAAACTCCGATGTCTGCAGCAACGTCTTAAGACGTCTCTGCAAACGGAACGACCTGCACCAGCCGACGTCTAAAGCCAGCAGGCGGTCGTTAAGGAGTTAACATGGAGCAGATTTTGAATATACCTTGATTAAAAAAGACTCCAGTCATTTAGTGTCTCGATGGTAACGTTTTGTGTTTTTGGAGGGTTCACTGCAGGATAAGATTACACGCGGCTTGTTTGTAGTCTGTTGCCATGGAAACGTGTGGGTTTTATTGCTTCTATTAAGCTTTGCACATACTTTTTTCAAATAATGTTATAAGATTTATGTTCTATCTTTAAGGCATGTTCACACGGCTTAAAATGGGCCGTATTTTGGTCCGTATTTACGCGCCAAAGTGCGCCAATTACGGGCCGAAAACGGCCCATTCATTACGGTAATTCACAGTTCTCATAGAGAACCATCGATAACGTCTCCACGCTTCGCCGGGCGGGAAGATAATTGTCTTGTGAATAAATAGCGGCGAAGACGCACCTCTGGCGAGTCAAGTCAATGGGCTGGCGAAGTGCCTGCCCCCCGCTCACGCTCCCGCCCCCGGTCACACGGCGTAATTGCGTGACGTAATTACGCCCTGCAAATACACCGTGTGAACATAGCCTTACAGTCTCCAAAAATCCAGCATTTCCTGACTAATATTTTGATCCTTCAGTTTTGGCATGTGAGACTCGGAAAGCTACTTTTTCTGATTATTTTTTCCGTACTAAGTGGTTGCTTCATTGGACAGCCTGGTTACGTTATGCGTAGCACTCGGCTTAGTCATATACAGCCATTAATGCCGAAGCATTGACAGTGCACATAATGGCTTCACTTTCTCTGTGACCTGCAGGGCTGAACTGTGGTCACCTTTTAATAAGCCGTGTTTCCTTTAGACAGTCACATATGTTTGTATAACACATTCCTCGCATGGTGAAACCAAAGGTGTGTAGTATTTTTAAGAGAGGGGCTTTCTTCTGTGCATTCAATGCCTCTTTCATACAACATAGGGAATTCACTTGTCAATGCATTTGTTGTAGTGAGGGAGGATATAGAATTCATGTCTGTTGCTATCTCACAGGTAACTGTATGGGTGGGCTCACAACTGATGGAAAGACTGTAGCGGGAATCCATTTTTTTTCCCACAACCTAATGGGAATTTGAAAATCTTCCCTGACAAGTATGGTTCTGTAAGGGCCCGTCTGCACAGCCTGGTTTATTGCTCGGTTTTTCAGACGGTTTGTGGATTTACATTAGAAACTCTGAAAACAAAGAAACGTTGTCCATAGATTTGAATAGAAAATCCGTTCCCCACTGAAGACCTTTTTAGCCGGATGGTTTTTCACACCCCCGGCGGTCCGAAAAACTTAGAACATGTTCATTCGTCTTCTCCGTTTCCAGACAGAAAATGAACGTTGAAGTCAAAGGGAACCGAGCAGAAAGTGGATGGATGGGTTTTTTGCACACTTTTTTTAGTGCGGTTTTGAGGGGAAAAATTACATTTGCACTCGGTAGTCTTTGCTGCTTGACAAAAAAGGTCTAAAAACTGCTCAAAAACCTGGACAAAATTAGTTACAGAAACCGTTCAAAAAAACACAAACTGTTAAAAAAAAGACTGGTTCTGCTGAGGTCAAAACTGAGCAGATTTAGTCCTTTGCTGCATGAATGCACCCTAAGGGCCGGTTCACACGGCTGCTCGCCGGCCCCATAGACATTCATTATTCACGGCTCGTATCCCGGTGGGATAATGTGCATGTCACTTTGTCCCCGCCCAGCGGATTCGCCGAGCGGGGAGGAGAGACGGAATCCATAGTGCTCTGAGAACTGTGGATTACCGTAACAGCTGGGACGGATTGCAGCCGTATTGCAGCACAGTACGGCACGCAATACGGCTGCAATCCGTCCCTGCAATAAGCCGTGTGAACGGCCCTTAAGGGTACACTCACTGCATTTTTTTGGGGGGAGGGGAGGTGAAGGATTGTGTTTAAAGGGAATATGTCGCCAATTTTTTTTTTACTTATTAAATCAAGCCCCTGATCCATTTTCTTTTCCTCTGTCGTTTTTATTTCCTGATTGTAGATTTCGCTATTCGGCCGTCTATATATGATTGTGGGGAAGACATTCTTGCTTGCACTGCTTCAACAGCAGTCAGAGAGATACTTTACAGCAACTTCATGCACATAGGATTCTTAAGACCGTTTCTGTCCCATAGACTTGTATAGGAGAGTTTTCACTGTGAAGTGAGGAGAGGGGGAGCTGTGACATCTCCTCTTGTGTCTGGTGGAGTCTGTGTTATCTGTACACCAGGGTGTCTCCTTTCAGTCTGACCCTGCTGTTACTGATAATGAGCAGATACTGCTGAAAAGCTCTCTAAACAGAGCAAGAAGTGTCCGGCTATGTTCACACGGCTTATTTCGGGGCGTATTTACGGACGTAAATACGTCCTGAAATACGTTTCAAATAATGAACAATTAGATTAGCATTGATTCCAATGTAAAATACGCCTCGTCATTCACACGAGGCGTATTTTCGCGACGTATTTACGGGCGTAAATACGTCCGTAAATACGATCGTAAAATTAAGTCCCCTGTCACTTATTGAGGCGTATTTTGCAAGTAAATCACCATAGTAAAGAATGGGGAATGTATTTACGACGCGAAATACGTGCCACACTTTGTGACACGTATTTGAAACGTATTTCGGGACGTATTTACGGATGTAAATACGTCCGTAAATATGCCCCGAAATAAGCCGTGTGAACATAGCCTCAGACGATTAATTAGGCCTAGTGGCCAAAGTGAAAACTGCAGGACTTAAGAATTATTAAAAAAATACTGAAAGTGATCTGGAAAATTAAAAAACAACCAAAAATTCCTAAAAATGTTAAACATAAAAATGGGAGTTAAACAAGAAGTCGTTTTTTGATGACACATTCCCTTTAATCCTCTCCCCCAAAAAAAGAAAAAAATGTCAAAAGCCACAGAAAACCGCCTCCCATTGGTTGCACTGGATACTTGGCATCCACGTTCAGTATTTTAGTCGTGTACTGTATATGTCCATTCCTTAAAGACATTTTTACGCACCGACCATACTTAATTCGGAGGCGGTAAATCTGCCTCAGATATTCTTTGTCGGAATTTCACGCTGACCAGCTTGGAATTTCTGACAAGGAAAGCGCTGTTTTGGTGCTGAGACCTTCTCCACCGAAAATCTGTGTGAACCTACCCATAGCTAGCAACTTAAAAGGGGTTGTCTGTCCCTGCTGGGCAAGAAGCCGTTAAGGAAAAGAAAAGTGACCACAGCAATGGTGCTGCAGTAAAAGGATCCTTCTTATAATCCTTTTTTTTTCTAATAAGTGACTGCAGGAAGGACTCTCTCCCCCCTCCCCCCTATCCCTTTACATGTGTGAAGTAGGACACAGGTATTGTTAAGCAATACCCCTCAGGGCTGTGGCGTCAGTAAGCCAACCCGACTCCTCAATTTCCCTAACTCCAACTCTACCAAAATAATGGACTGGTTCTGAGATAAGTGCGATTCCTTTTTCCTCTGATCTGTAGTGGAGGAGATTCACCACTGAGCATGTCCATAAAGGGCAGCGCACACATCTCCGCTAAAAGCTTAGCTCAGGAATAGAACAAACACTTATAGGACATTTCATAATTTTCCAAAATTCTTATGGGAAAAGAAGCCACTTTAAGGCTCTGTCTACACTGCACAGAAAATCGTTTTTTCAGCGTTTTTTGTTTTCTAAAAACGTTGAAAAAAACTACTGTAAAGACCTCCCATGGACTCTATAGTAAAAACATCCTGCTGTCTACACTGAGCTTCTTTTTCTGCTCGTGTTTTTTTTTTTTTTTTTTTTTTTACTGGTCGTCTTTTGCAACATGTTCTAAAAAATGGCAGCGCAGGGCAGAAAATTTACTACAGGAGTCTATGGAAAGCGCCGGACGTTTCTTGGCGCTTTTTTACCACGGTTTTTCAAGGAAAACCTTCCCAGGGACCCAAGTCCTACCTATAGTGGGTGTTAATAAAGGTTATACCGTATCAAATTTGCATACAAGTGTCTGATGTGTCCTTGTTTGTACAGTTTCTAATAAAATGATCATGGTTTGGTTGCTAACGATTTTTGCGCAATTCATGTTTGTTCCGATAAAAATACGCTTTTTTACGGCTTTTGGCTCTAAAATCCTTTTCTTTACAGATTTCGGCGCTAATGAAGTTCTCGCTTCTGACACTAAAAATACGTCTTTTTACGGAAAAACACGAATTTGTAGCAGCAATAATGAGAACATTATTAGCTCCGAAATCCATAAAAAAAAAAATGTATTTTAGCACCAAAAATCTGTATAAAAAAAGTATTTGTGGCGAAGAACGTTAATAGTGCCAAAATCCGTCCCAAAAAGCGAGACAACACAATTAGCGCAAAAACCCCTGTATTTTTGGCAACAAAAGCGAGAATTTTATTAGCGGCAAAATCCGTAAAACGACTACACGATTACATATAAATGCAGTAATGTGCTATACATCCCCTTTTGTAGGGTGGATACATCCAATAACTTAATTTATGCATACATTAAAAAAAGATTTGAAGACGAGCAAAAAACGCAAAAAGCTGCCCTTTTTTTCCAGCTGCTTTTGACAGGCAGTGGACAGAAAACTTTAGTTTTATGAATGTTTTTAGTATTTGGTGTTGGGTGCGTTCACACGGCAAGGGACAAATACTGGTCAGTTTATCCGAGTGCGTGCGGGGGGGGAGGGGGTGGGGGTGAGGATGGGGATTACGCCTCCTCTCCCCGGGCGTATAATAGGATCGTATTGTACGCCCTAGGAGATAAGTGACATGTCACTTACGTGCCGCGAGCAATGACAGTCGGCGCAAGCTCCCGAACACCCGCCCTAATTGCAGGGCGTACTGTACGCCCTGCAATTAGCCGTGTGAACATAGCCTAAGAGTTTAAACAGCACGGCATCTATACATTATTCTATATATTTATATAACTCTATATACGTGCGGCGTCTTGCTGAATGAGGAGTGGCGCAGTGCGGCGTCTTGCTGAATGAGGAGTGGCGCAGTGCGGCGTCTAGCTGAATGAGGAGTGGCGCAGTGCGGCGTCTTGCTGATGAGGAGTGGCGCAGTGCGGCGTCTTGCTGAATGAGGTGGCGCAGTGCGGTTCTTGCTGAATGAGGAGTGGCGCAGTGCGGCGTCTTGCTGAATGAGGAGTGGCGCAGTCGGCGTCTGTGAAATGAGCAAGAGTTGGCGCATGCGGCGTCTTGCTGAATGAGGTGCGCAGTGCGGTTTACTGAATGAGGAGTGTCGAAGTGCGGCGTCTTGCTGAATGAGGAGTGGCGCAGTGCGGCGTCTTGCTGAATGAGGAGTGGCGCAGTGCGGCGTCTTGCTGAATGAGGAGTGGCGCAGTGCGGCGTCTTGCTGAATGAGGCGTGGCGCAGTGCGGCGTCTTGCTGAATGAGGCGTGGCGCAGTGCGGCGTCTTGCTGAATGAGGGGTGGCGCAGTGCGGCGTCTTGCTGAATGAGGGGTGGCGCAGTGCGGCGTCTTGCCGAATGAGGCGTGGCGCAGTGCGGCGTCTTGCCGATTGATGAGTTGCGGCGCAGTGCGGCGTCTTGCCGAATGAGGAGTGGCGGCGCAGTGCGGCGTCTTGCTGAATGAGGAGTGGCGCAGTGCATCGCTCCTCCATTTGTCCCGTACGCTGAACACTGTGGAATAAAAGAAATTCCAAATGCCAAAATTGTGTTCTTTTTGGGGAGGGAGGGGGGATCATTTCATAAAAAGTGATAGTCACATCTATCCTAAAATGGTACCAATAAACACTACACTTCAGATTTGTATTTCCTATTTTCCTCCTCTAAAATCTAGGTGCGTCTTATAGTCCGGAAAATACAGTAGCCGGTCTTGAAGGGAATGTTCAACTCACATTTTTGTTAAACACATTTTTTAGGATTTTTTTTTTTTTTTTTTTTTCAATTTTCCCTATCACTTTCAGTATTGTTTTAATAATTCTTCAGTCCTGCAGTTTTCACTTTGGCCACTAGGCCTAATAATCGTCTGACACTTCCTGTTCTGTTTAGAGAGCTTTTCAGCAGTGTCTGCTCATTATCAGTAACAGCAGGGTCAAGCTGAAAGGAGACACCATTGTGTACAGATAACACAGAATCCACCAGTCACAAGAGGAGATGTCACAGCTTCCCCTCTCCTCTCCATTCACAGTGAAAACTTTCCTATACAAGTCTATGGGACAGAAACTGTCTTAAGAACCCTATGGGCATGAAGCTGCTGTAAAGTATCTCTCTGACTGCTGTTAAAGCAGTGCAAGCAAGAATGTCTTCCCCACAATCATATATAGATTGACGGATAGAGAAATCTACAATAAGGAAATAAAAATGACGGAGATGAAAATAAAATGGATAAGGGGCTTGATTTAATAAGTAAAAAAAAAAAAAAAAAAATTGGAGACATATTCCCTTTAAGGCTTTTTCAGGCCTGGAGCTTAAGGGGTTAATTGGCTGTACCAAATAGATGATGGTGCCACGGGCGCTTCTTGTTCCTGTGATAATAAGTGTGGTGTAATTGGGTATGAGACTAGTACATTAAACCAACAACTTTTTCGTTTTTTTTTTTTTTTTTTTTTTTTCTTTTCATTTCCACTTTGTTCCGCAGGGAAAATGGAGGAGTCTCTGAACTGGAGGGAAACCTTTAACTGCTTCAAAATCGTAACAGTGTTTTCTAATAGAGAATCCCAGGTTAATGCAGGGGGTGCACTGTTGGAATACAAGTCCATGAATGAACACTGCTAGAGCCTGTGCTTGGGCTGATGCTCATTGATGTATTAAGAGCATGTAAATACTTCAAAGACTTAAGGATTTTTGTGCTTAAATTTATGAGAGGATTTAACCTATAGAAAGTACGAAGGCGAACGAAGTGCTGGGCTTATTTCATCTGTTTGAGACTTTGTTCTGTCTGTGCTTTGATATCTACCCAATCTGTTCATTACCTGCTATAAACTGTTCTATAGTAATTGTAACTACTAATAAAGCAGAGCAGTGAGGGTAGGGATGCACATAGGGTTTTGGTGCGGTCACTGAAGTGATTCCTAATTCGCTTAACCCCTTAAAGGGGTTGTCTCGCTACAAAGATTAGCTTTCAACATGTAGGGAACACCAAGGGCCACATGTATGAATCTGTTTAGGTCTAAAACTCACTCTTTTGCCCATAGTAACCTATGGACAGAAAACCTTAACAGGTTCATACATGTGGCCCTTAATGAAGACGTTTTCCAAATATATTGCTTTGTTTAATTTTCTTTTTTTGTTTTGTTGAGGAGCTACATATGATTATCACCTTCTGAGGGCTTTCTAGTTCCCCAAGTGACTGACCTGTATACTTCTCACTCCCCCCCCCCCCCCCCCCCCCTGCTGTTTGTTCGATCTGATCGCAGGGAGTGAGGTCATCACACAGGTCACCCAGCACAGAACTTCAGACAGTGAGAGCTTGTATATTATCTGATCTTTCAGACAAAAGACAGTAATTACTACTGTTTACTTTAACTCAGAAGCTTCCCTGGTCCTCACAGCATGAGAATTATCTAATTAGCAGAAATCTGAATACACGGAGTTCATATGCTAATTACAGACAGCTTGACCAGGAAGTGACAGAGTAAAGCAGCATTATTTCATTCATACATCCTATTAAACTTTCAGATGAGACAACCCCTTTAAGCACCAGACTTGAAAAGGCCTTAAAGGGGTTGTCTCGCTACAAAGAATATCTTTCAAATTGTAGGGAACACAAAATAAAGACATTTTCCAAATATGTTGCTTTGTTCCTCTGTTTTCCCTAAGGAGATACAAGTGAATTTATGACCTCCCTGGCTATTTCAGTTCCCTCAGTAACAGACCTGTAAACAATTCTCCCCCTGCTGTTTGTTCAATGAGATAACAGTGAGTGAGGTCATCACACAGGTTGAGGCAATGTCCTGTGCTGCTCAGCAGTAAAAAGCTTGATTTATGTAAAATAAACAGAACTGTAATTAGGGCTTTTGTTTTGGGGATCAGATAAGAAGTCCTGTTAGTAGTCTGAGAAGCTAATCTGATCTAATTAGCATCTGAAAGCACAGCATGGAGCTTATGCAAATGAGTCAGTCTGAACCAGGAAGTGACAGAGTATTTCATTCATGCATTCCCTGAAACTCTGAAGGGAGACAACTCCTTTAATGACCAGCTACGTTTTTCAGGTTTTGCCTCCCTGCATTTCAGTCATAACTTTTCTTTTTTTTTTTCCTTTTTCTCAATAACGCAGTTGCATGAGGACTTGTTTTATGCGGGACAAGTTGTATTTTTGGGGGCACATTTTGAGTTTCCATATATCACAAACACAAGACCGTATTTGCTGCTCAATGGCTGGACAATAGACTAAACGCTGAGAAATCACTCCTTTTACCCATGATCGTAACAAGGACTATGGGTCACATGTATGAAACCTGTCTGGGTCTAAAACTCACTTTGTTTTCCATAGCAACCAATCAGAGCGCCCCTCTCATTTTTCCAGAGCACTACATGAAATGAAATGGGCACTCTAATTGGTTGCTATGGAAAACAAAGTGAGTTTTAGACCTAGACAGGTTTCATCCATGTGGCCCTATGTGTGCAGACCGCCTATCACACACCTTATCTACCCACCAAGCCAGCTCATGACGTGACTTTCTTCTTAAACGTCTGTTCCGGGACCTAACAATGCTCATTCGTCTGTCAGGCATGAGTTAAAATAGAAGAGCATACTTACCTCCCAGATGCTCCCGTTCACTCCCGGCTGCCGGTCCGTACATCCAGGAAGTAAGCATTGAACGTTCATTTTTCACGTGCCCGCTTCAGCCACTCACAGGCCAGAACGTTACTTGCACGTGACCTCTCTGGCCTGTAATTGGCTGGAAATGTCATGCGAACGATCCCCATTCACTGCTTTGGCCGGGAGCGTCCGGAAGGTTATGAGTTTTAGATTGTATTGTCACTCGTTCCCTGACGGACACACGAGCATTGATCAGTCCCGGAACACTAATTTAAGCTACGTGCTATCAAAGTAGGAGGTGGTCATAATCATGTGACTTTGTGTATGTAGCAAATAAAAAAATAAAAAAACATACGTAAATGAAACCTGCAGCTGTCTATTGCTGCATAAATCATATGTATTAACGTGACAATTTTTCTTTGTGGACCGGCCTTAGAAATGTTCATTTTATATAGATAAAATGCACATTTCATGTGTGATTACTGATGGAGGCGAACAAAATATATTTAACCCTTTAACGACTGCCCACCGTCTTTTGACAACCGGCATTTCAGGTCGTAATTCTGCAGTGATGTCACTGCAAAACGGGGGTTTTGCAGCTCCTAGCGCCACAGCTGTGCTAGAAACAGAGCTGTAGGAACAGAGCAGCCTTTGTAAGCGCCGGGAAGTGGAGGAAACCTCCGCTCCCTAGGGGCTTATCCCTTTGATTGCGACAGTCCGTGACTGTAACATAATCAAGGGTTTCCCCTGCTCTGTCGGGTGATCAGGATTCCCGGAAACCTGACAGAGCCCAGGGAACGGCTGCACAGACAGCCCTGGGGACCTAGAGTAGCCACAGGGCTGTCTGTGTAACGAGTCAGCGATCAGGGCAGAATGTGTGCTGCCCTGACTGCTGCCTGTGTCTAACTGACTGATTGTAATGTATTAGCATATATGAATATGCTAATACATTAGTAAGTGAAAAAATAAATAAAAAATTGTAAAACAGTTCTCCCTTCATGGCATTTAAAAAAAAAAAATTGTAGGGTATAATACATATTAAAATAAATATTTAATAATAAGTAATTGTGCTTACATAACACAAAAAAATTATTTTTCTTCACATTTTTTGGGTTTTCTTTAAGTGAATTTAAGCTATTCCTCCAAAAAGTATAACTTGTCCTACATAAAACGAAGTCTACCACAGCTGCGTTATTGAAGGCAAAAAAAAATTTGACTGTTGAGATGCAAGGAGGCAAAAAAATGTGCTGGTCATTAAGTATTTTTCATGCGTTCGGCTTAAAGGGTTAAGGCGATCTTCCCACCTTGCACTTTGCTGACATTTCAATAGGATAAGCCGTCAAAGTGTGATAGGTCCCGGTGGTGGCACCTGTACCTGCACCTATCTTGGGAACGAGCCCCAAAAAGTATTGGCTCAGAATGCTGGGTGTTCCGAACACAGCGCTCACCTGTAATCGTAACTCCCATAGAACAGAATGGAGAGTCGTGCGCAAGTGTGACCGACTCTGCATAATGAGCCGAGATTTTCAGGGTCCGTTTTCGAAATATGCGCTGGTCCCTCCTCTGTTACTCGCACATATCACAGCACTTTCAGGGTATATCCTACTGATATGCCATCGAAGTGCATGCTTCAAACACCCCTGTAGACTGGGTTCCCGTACAACCCAAGTCCATGTGCTATTAGTCTCTACCGTCTCTCTTCTTCCACTATCTCTGAAGGGATGTTGGAGGATTTATGCATTAAGGAATGGAATCCATTGATATTCCAGATGTGCTAGTTATTCCAGTCTCTAAAATAATAAAGTGAGAAGATGATGATGATGGCTTTTGTCAAGGTTCGTACAAATTGATGTGAAAACTTCCAGGATTGCCAACAGGCCTCCTATATTTGATTCGCTTTGATATACTAGTCACCTTCTTTTATGCTTTTTATACTCCCATCCTCTGTATTCCTTTGTAATTAGTCAATCAGTGCAACTAAATTAAAGGAAAAAAAGAAACCTCAATCAGGAATGTGCATTGAGGGGGGAGGGGGGGGGCACATTTGGTACCTGTAGGGATTTGAGCCTAGGACCCCTATGCTGAAAAGCAGAAGTGCTAACCACTCAGCTACATTGGAGCTACTCACCGCTCTTTACATAAACCTACCTTTGTTTGACTAGAGTGAATACACTGTGGGGAGAGGCATGGTGATGTCAAGCCTGCTGGGTCACATGATAAGCAGTTCAGACAAAGGTAAAAGGCCTTTAAAGGCCATCTCTATTTTTATTGATTTGAGATAGCGCTGGACAGCGATAGTTATCATTCACTTTGTTCCTTGTCCCCCATTGGGGCTCACAGTCTAAATTCTGGGTTAACAGTATGTTTTTGTGGAAAATTGGAGTAACCAGAGGAAATCCATGGAACCATGGGGGAGAACCTCCAAACTCCTTGCGGTTTCCATTGTGGGATTTGAATGCCGGTCCCTAGTGCCGCAAGGTAACAGTGCTAACCACTGTGCTACCCTACACTACCATAATCTCTAGGGGCCGTTCACACGGCTTATTCTGTGACTGATTCCATCCGTACGGATTTGCGCTGCAGTACGGCTGGAATCCGTCCCAGTCATTACGGTAATCCACAGTTCTTATAGAGAACTGTGGATTCTGTCTCCTCTCCCCGCTCGGTGAATCCGCCGCGGGGGGAGAAAGTGACATGCACATTATTTACAGCGTGTACGTCCCGTGAATGAGTGTCTATGGGGCCGGCGAGCTGTCGGCCCCCTGCCCCCGCTGAACAGCAGCCGGCGTAATTGCGGGCGAAATCCATCTCCGCAATTACATCGGCAATAAGCCGTGTGAACATTGCCTTAGAGTATGGTATTTGCGGCGCGTACTTTGGTGCGTAATTGTGCTGCAATGCGTCTGAAGTATGCCCCACAAATACAGTAAAGTCATATCCCTCATTGAGTGCTATGATTTTCAGACGTCTTCTCTGGCGCTCAGAATGTGCCGGAGTAAAAGGTTGGCTGGGGGCCGGAACGGAGCGCTTAAGATGTACGCAGTGGCCAGCGCATACTTCTAGAATAGCAGGCGTGTGAACATACCCGTACCCTCACCTACTGCCTCCTTTCACCTTCCCTTGTAGACTGTAAGCCCTCATAGGCAGAGTCCTCTCTCCATCTGTACCAGTATCTGTGTAAAAACAAGCACAATAATCATCAAGCAAATGACCCAATGTATTTAAGCCCCCTTTTCTTATGTATTGTGCTTTGGAATTCTAATTAAGAATCAAATCTAGGTGCTGACTATTTCCGTGCTCTGTGCCCTGTGGGGTTTGCTTTAGACGGTAATGTCATCCCCAGCAATCATATCTACAGAAACATTTTCTAGAAGCCGTCCTCGTCTGCTCGCTTATAGCAGCCTCTTCCTTGCCAAGTACCAGCTTTTATATCTGGCTGAGTTATGCCACAAAAAACTGTTAGGGATATGTTGGTAACCCGAGCGGGCTAGTCCACATTTTATGCTCCTGTCAGTCGACACTTGAGCCAAATGGTCGGGTTACAGCTGCTCTGGCCAAATGCTCAAATCATGGATTTACAGTTTCTCACTGTATAGAATTTGTTCACTCATGATGCAATGTAGTACGTTGAATTTATTATGGTATTTACGGTACATAATTAGTGTACATTATGTAATGGCCCTTATTGGATATATTGATTTTGTTATTACTACAGTGTATTGCACTATATACATTCATTATATACATTAACTATATACATTTAATTAGCACTAATTGCATAATTGTTCACAATACCTATACATACTTGTCGCTGTGCTGGAATAAGTCCCCAGTGTGGAGCTGAAACATTGCATTTATGGTTGGACAGTCACAAATAAATCTCTTGAGAATTTTACACCGTCTCCACTGCAATGAAAAACTATCGTATTTTCAGCAGTTTTAGGATTCTAAAACCACCAAAAATACTGTATGATCGTTCAGGCAGCCCATAAACTTAAATTAAAAAAAACCCAAAAACTATCTGTAGTCTACACAGGTCGCTTTTTCTCCGCTTGTCTTCTGGTGCCGGTGCATTATACAACATGTGTAATATGCCGGCGCTTTGAGAATTTTCGTCCTCTTTCCATACAATCAATTGTATGCGCCGACGGCAAAAGAAACCGAGAATCGCCCGCGATCTTTGTACAAAACATGGCGTGGTCGTGCACCTGGGGAACAAAACGGTCGACTTTCAGCCATTTTTTTGTCCAGTGCTGTTGGATTTACCCTTATTTGTCAGTGGTGAACTGCAGTTATATACAGCAATGGGCAAAATTGTTGCTACCCTTTTTGTTAACCCCTTAAGGCTATGTTCACACGGCTTAAAATAGGACGTATTGCAGTCCATAATTTCGCACCGGAGTGCGCAAATTACGTCTGGAATACGTCCAAGTCATTACGGTAATCCACAGAGAACTATGGATTACGTCTCCGCTCCCTGCTCGGCGAATACGCCGAGGGGGGAGATAAGTGACATGTGAATTACCAGCGGTGTATACGCGCCGCTGGTAATGCAAGTCTATGGGCCGGCGAGGTGCCGCCCCCGGCCGCACGACGTAATTGCGCCCTGCAAATAAGCCGTGTGAACCTAGCCTAAAGGGGTTTTGCCAAGAAGTGATCTCCTCACCTAACAGGCTGATACTCTGATCTAAAGTCTTGAGAAAAGGGGTGTTGTGTTTGTGTTTAAAAAAAAAAACCAAGTACCTCCTCTGTGATGTCATCGCTCCACCTCCCATGCACGCTCCCGAGGCTCATACTTAGTCTCTGTATTTAAACAAATATTGTTTGGCTAATCCACAGAGGATAACTTTATTGTGCACAAGCTCTACGGGTTTTGTTTCTCCCTCTTATCTGTTCAGGAGAGAAGATAAGTTCCAAGCAGGCAGCGTTCTTTTGTTCGTTCATGGACTGCTGCAGGGTGGGAGGAGGGCTGAGCAGGGAGTGTCTGCATGTTTACTCAGATTATTACATTACAACCAGAGGATTCTCTATACAGCAGACACACACTATTTTCTCCCACTCCCTTCAAAGCTCATTCATGTGCCTTCCATCAGATAAGAATTGCAAACAACGCAAGAGCGACCAGATCAGCTCCTGGTCGTAGCTAATGTAAACAGTCAGGAAACTAAGGACATCTTAGTCAGGATGTAGCTCTCACAGGCTACACTTATTATAATTACATATATTTAGAAAAGTGATTAAATACCCTTTTTGGAGGATCCCACGTCAACATTAGATCGTGGCAAAACCCCTATAAACAGCAGGCCTTAATGACCAGCTTTTTTTTTTTTTTTTTTATTTATTTTTTATTGCCTCTTTGCATTTCAACAGTGATGGGACTACTTTAAAGGATATTTTTTATTTTTTTTTACACTTAGTAATGTGTTAGCATACTCTTGTATGCTAATACATTAGATTCTGTGCCAGTATGACACAGGCAACACAGTGTGCCCTGATAGCAGTCTTGCTTAAAGACAGCCTTGAGGATACTCTAGGTCCACAGGGCTGAGGATTCATGATGACCCAATAGAGCAGGGAAGTCCCCTTTAATTATGCAAGGGTCACAGATGACAGCACTCAAACGGTTAAATGCCAGGGATCGAAGGTTTCCTCTGCTCCCCGCCGTTTACAGAGACTGCTCTAAGAACCGAGTTGTTAACTTTAGCTCCATTCCTAGCGCAGTTACATCACTGGGAGCCACAGAACCTCTTTTGGTATCGCTGCAGAAAGAAGCCCTGCACTGCCCGCCGGTGGTCATTAAGGGATAAAGAAAAAAAAGAAGTGAATTAACATGAAACTGTCAAAAGGAATAATAAATGTAATGAAAATTAATGAAAACCGGACATTGCGTTTTGCAATGGCGGTTCAACCAAAAAAAAAAAAAAACTAATGAAACTGACCTGGACAAAAATGATGGTACTCGAAGATCCTTTGAATATAAGGGCTTGTTAAACTAAAGTGTGTTCTTTCTTTTTGCATCACTGGTGTCTTTAAACTTGTAATCTGAAAGTCTGTCTATTTGGAGGGTGAAAATTAGTCACTGTGCTGTTTGGTATCATGGTGTGTACCACACTGGACGTGGACCAATGGAAGCTAAGGAGAGAGTGGTCTCAAGAGATTAGAAAGAAAGTTATAGACAAACATGTTAAATGTAAAGGCTGTAAGACTTTAAACAGCTTGATGTTCCGGTTATTATATTTGCGCATATTATTCATAAGTATAAGGTCTATAGGACTGTAGCCAAACTCACTGGACATAGCGGCAGGAGGAAAATTGATGACAAATTGAAAGGATAGACACATCATGTGACTGATAACCAAAAAGTCCAAAAGAACTTCCAAAGAGATTAGATGTGAATGCCAACTTCAAGGTGTCAGATTGCACCATCCATCACTGTTGTTTGCCAAAGTGGACTTAATAGAAGACAGTCAAAGAGGAAGCTATTGTTGAAAGTAAATCAGAAATCAAGACTGGAATTTGCCAAAATGCATATTGACAAGCCACAAAGCTTCTGGGAGAATGTCCTTTGGACAGATGAGACAAAACTGGAGCTTTTTGTAAGTCACATCAGCTCTATGTTCACAGATGCAAAAATGAAGCATACAAAAAACATTGTACCTACTATGAAACATGGAGGAGGCTAAGTTAAGTTGGGATTTCTTTGCTGCGTTTGGCACAGGGTGTCTTAAATCTGTGCAAGGTACAATGCAGTCTCAAGTCTATCACACCATTCTAGAGCGACATGTGCCGCCCGGTGTCCGAAAACTCGATCCCAGTCGCAGCTCCTGTGTTCTCAAGCAGAATAATGACCCAAAACTCACTGATAAAAACATCCAAGAGAGGCTAAAAGCAAAGCATTGAACTATTCTGATCTAAGTCCTGTTGAACATCTGTGGAAGAAGCTGAAACCTGCCGTCTGGAGGAGGAACCTTGACACCTGAGACAGCTGGAGCAGCTTGCTCACGAGGGGTGGGCCAAATTACCTGTAGACAGGAGCAGAAGCCTCATTGAGAGTTGGGGTATGTTCACACAATGTAATTTTGACGTGTATATTCATATTTTGCAGTGTTTTTGTGCTAAATATACACTCCGCCATCGCTTCTTACAGGCATAAACACTTCAAAAATTGACAAGGCACTTCATTTTACGCCAGTTGCGTGCTGCAATTACGCTTGTGTGAATGACGGCGCATAGAAATCAATGACCGCTGCATAGAAGATTTTTTGAATCGTATTTTGGTGTGGATTTCAGTGCAATATAGGTGCAAAACTAGAGTAAAATTACCTTGTAGGAACATTCCTTTACAGAAATCTTATGATTGCAGAGATTTGCCTCAGGGTTGTGCAACAAAATATTAAAGGGGTGTCCTCATCGGGCTGTATCACAGAGCCTGCTCTTCACAGGCAGCTTTAGGCTCCCACTTTTTGGTTAGGCTATGGGTGGTTCTATAGCAGTGATTGAAATGTCCTCTCTGCTATTGCTAGCTGAGTCTGTTTAGAGACATAAGTGTTGGAGGTTTGTAAACTGCAATGTACAAGGCTACAATGCTACAAAGGGTCAACGTTTGTCAGTAACTTTAGATAAACAAGCTCTGTCTTGCTGACAAGACACAGCAGGGAGTGACCTTATGGCTGACCAGGGCTGCTGGAGCAATGAAAGCAAAAAGAGGTGGTCAGTAACCTAGGAAAGCTTGTAGATTGTCTCAGTCTCCTAAACAAAGCAAAATCAAAACCGCAATGTATTTAGTAATAGTCTTTATTTACCTTTGCCTACATGTTTAAAAGCTTATTATTGTGGTAACAAAACCCATATAAGTTAAAGGTACCATCATTTTCTTCAGGTCAGTTTCATTATCATAACACAAAAGCAAGGTCTCTAATTTTTATAAGTGGATTTTTGCTAAAGTTAAATTTCCTATTACCTATGTCCGCTTCAAGGTATTTTAGTGACTGTTGTGGGGTTTTTCATCTCAATGGGAGGGTAACGGCAATTCTATGTGTCTGTTTACATGTATGTCTGTTCATACTGCAGAAAACTTGCATACAATATGATACTTATACAGCTGAAAACATATTCTGGATCTAGTACTTGTGATGCGTTCAGTAGCAGATATTTGCTGTGACATCAGATGATTCTACAGTTTATCTAGATAGATAGATATATAGATAGAGATATATCTATATACTGCAGGGGAATGCTGCTGTTCTGCCCCAAACTGGGTGATACTGCCAATTTTGGGACAGGGTCTGTGCAAGACATGGCCCTTGTGGATTGTTGCGGGAGGCCAGAATTCCTTTGGCGGTATGTTGAGCAGGGCTGCTCTACCGTATCCTGATCTCCGATAGGGTAGTGAAAACGTAACTCCCCAGTTCCCTTTAAGGGTATGTTCACACAGCGTGTTGGGTCCGTGTGAACATAAGTTTTTAGATGTGTGTTTGGATCCATCTGTTGGACCCTATATGGACCCAAACATGTATCTAATAATGTACATTGTGACTTACATTGCTTTTAATATGAAACACGCATCGGCATTCAGACGAGTGATCTCCAATGCATTTCTCACTGCGTCTTTTGGATCCGTTCCATAGAATTGACATGTCAATTCTTGGTTCCGAAAGACGCAGCAGGAGCCGTATTATAAACTATAGGGTGCGATCCTGCTGCATCCAAAACAGCAGCTGCGTGTTGGATACGTGTTGGATCCGTTTAGAGTCCGATAGCCACTACGTTTTAAATGCAATTTTCGAATTCAAAATACAGTGCAGCAGATTGGACGCGTGCTGCACCCACAAGACCTGCTGGGTTGTACTCTGAGAGGTGACCTCTTAGTCCCTTGTGCTGTACTGGCTTATGAAATGCAGACCGCACAGAAACCTGAAAAGCCGGGCTGAGCTCGCTGGAGGCGAGCGGCTGCTGAGCCACTGAGTACTGCAGTCAGCAGGGATCAGCAGAAGTCCTCCGCACAGGTCCGCTCTCGAGTAGCTGCGAGCCGGCCGAGAATGAGGAGCGGGGCGTTTGTGTTTGTTCCTACTCATTCACTTCTATAACGGCTCCCAAATATAGCGCACACACTCGGCTATTTTCGGAACGCCCGTAGAAGTGAATGAGTAGGACGGGCACAAACGCTGCCCTCCTCGTTCTCCTGCACGGCCGGCTTGCAGAGAGCCGACCAGTGCGTTGGACTTTGGTGGAACAACCCTTTAAGCCTGAAGATTCAAGCTATATTTTGTAGGTGCATTGATAGGATCTAAATACGTTTAGGGGTTTCCTACCTGCTAAAAAAAAAAAAATATTTCAGGACAACTTATTTGCTGATTGCATTCAGTTTAGATGTTAATAGACCCAAGTATGAGGACATTGGCTTGTGGTGCACCTTAACAGACAGGAGTCCTTATAACACCCATTGATTTAATATATAAAGTGCTGAGTCAGGATTAGCATAAAACCAAAAGAACGGCGCTAACCCATGTCTTGGTACATGCTGGGGAGTAATGCATTTGTGGGGCGTACTTCGGGCATATTGCAGCACAACTACACCCTGCAAATACGCTGTGTGAACATAGCCTTACACACACACACAAAAAACCTACACATATTGGTTATCCGCATAACCATAATAACCAGTAGAACTAATCTTACAGGTTATTTAGTGTGAAATGTGAAGGGTGTAAATAATTTACGTAAACAAATGCAGAAAACTGTTGGTTTTTTTTTTTGGTTTTTTTTTTACATTCATTGCAAAATTAAAATAATTAAAAATTGCATAGCACTTTACATATAAACTCAAACTGTGCCCCCAAAAATATAACTTCTTCTGCATCAAACAAGTCCTCATACAACTGCATCATAGAAAAATAAAAAAGTTACCAGTGTTGAAATAGAGGGAGGCAAAAGTCCTGTTTTCTTGGTTTAACTATGAATTAGGGGGCTTGTTTACTGATTCCACTATGCTGCAGTATAAGCCAGGTCTGTAGCTATAGCAACCAGTGCTGGCAGCCTATCAGGAGAGATCAAACAGGTCTGTAGCTATAGCGACCTGAGGAGCTGATGCAGCCCATACAAGAGGGGATATCTAGGAACAGGTAGGACACTGTTAATGGACACATATTGCAAAGTGACTTGTTTCTGCAAGATCTTTAACATAAAAAGCAATCCTTGTAGTGAGACAAGCCCTTTAAGGCCTTTTCAGGGCTGGGGCTTAAGAGGTTAAGCAATTAACTTTATTACAAAGCGTCCATGATAAAATCTCCTATTCGCTCAGGTTAAACCTTTGTCATTATTGGAAGTTCTGCTCTTCATCGGTTGTGACACTTGTTTCCCTTGTGATTCACCTTTGATACTCTGTAGAAAGTTGACATTTTGCTTAGTTCTCATATACTAGATAGCGAGCAGGGTTATGTAACGAGGGGTTTCTGATGCCCTCTAGTGTCTGTCTTGCTTATGCGTGAGACTTCTCTCCGTTCACCTTGTGTGCTCATTTCATGTGCAGCTTTGTACGTTTGTGCAATTTTATTTTCTAAAAGTAGAAATTTTATTAAGCCTTGAATGGAAATATGTCCAAAGCATACGCTCAGACATTGGCATCATGGGATACAAATGGGTAAGGACTTTGCTTTCCAGCAAACTAAAATATAAAAAAAAATAAGCATTTTGTATGTACATTTGTTCCTCATTGCATAGGTCAAAAAGTAGCCTGCAAAATCCCACAAGCCTTTGCACGATTTTTCTTTCATACTCCATTAAAAAAGGCTCCTTTTTTAATTGATTTTGTCACTATACTGTTTCACTGAGTCACAGGAAGCTTTTCAACCAATCTGCCTTGTCAGATTGTGGGTGGTTCTATAGCAGTGATTAGTATATTTAGCTGAAACATTACAGAGACGTAAGTGCAAGAAATTGAATCTTAAGTAAAGAAAGCTACTCGTACTGTGTAAACAAAAGCTAATTTTGCTAAAGAATCTGCTCCGTAGTGAGCTGCGTCCATGGTGACGTCTCGCTGCTCTCTCCATAATCGGGAAGGAAGATACTAGAGACACGTGTGTGCACTCAGAGCAGATAAAATCCTTTATTTCCTGACCAGGGAAAAAATCAAAAGAGCAATGTATTTAGAAAAAAGACTTCAATTATCTGTACTGGGGTTCTTGGGGTCAGTGGAGTTAATTCTTGGGGTTCGCTACTGGAGATGATTCTTGTGGCCAACCCTACAGCTACTGTACATGACTGTGCATAGATCACATGCCTCTTGCTTTCTGCCTTTTTTTCTCTGCCCTTTTTTGTGAAAAGCAGCCCCAAGTGTGCTATTCTCAGTGGCCCACCATGCCCAGAGGAGCAGCTGGGGTTACCCCTGTTCCCCTGTGTGTCAGTCAGAGCCTGATCATAGAGCTAAGCACACTGATGCAATATATAGTTTTGTGGGGAAAGATTTAGTGTAGTTTGTAATCAGTTCATTTAAATTGCTACATATTCTAGATTTAGGAGTCCAGTAGGTGGACTTATCTGTGATTGACCGTTTTATCCCTGTATATACACATACAAGCAAGGCTGTCAGTCATTGTAAGACCGCCCGCTGGACTCCTCAACCCAGAATAAGAAACTTCTATAGTTTTTGTGGTGAAACATTTAGTGTAGCTTGTAATCAATTTATCGGTCTGCTCAGCTCCTCCTGCTCTGTAATATGCTGCCTGCAGATCAGCTAGTGTGTCCGATGTGACCGGTTCCCTTTAAACCTTTTATTGAGCAAAGAGTATAAACTGCCTTCAGGGTAAGAGAAATGTGTGTGGAAATCTTCAATAGAGTTGTGACATCTACATTATCCAGAAGTTTAAAGATTTCATAGAAATCTATAAACGGCATTTATATGAAAAAGTAAAGATATTCCAGTACCTTCATGTGTTGCTCTTCTTTTGCCTCCTTATTTATCGAAGTATGACTTTTCGCAGTGAAACTTTCTGCTTGTGGGGGTGTCAGTCATGCTCCAGCATATATTTCATACAACTCCCAGACTGCAATGCAATCTAGGACATCCCACAGTTATCACTGAAATAAGTCTGTATTCCCCCCAGCTTTGTGCTTACCTTCACGATAATGATGATAGCTAGGACTCATGAGTCAATATGTAAACTGTACAAGGCTGCAGTCATCACTTTCATGACGGCAATACACAAGAGGAGTGTTCCTGAGCTGAGCCTGGCTTCAAGGGCACCAACTAAGTGCGATGTAACATTCAGTGAACATCACATGGTTTGCAGGGGATAGGGGATGACAGGCTGGGGCTAATGGCAGTGCTGGAACCTAGATAAAAGAAGAGGTGAGATTATTTTTTTTTATTGTGTAATCAAAAATTACTTATTGTTTAACTTGCGTTTTTATGTTTAAACAAATTTTTAAGAAGTTTTGTTTTTTTGTTTTCCATATCGCATTCAATATTTTTGAATAATTCTTAAGTCCTGCAGTGTTCACTTTGGCCGCTAGGCCTAATAACAGACATTTCTTGTTCTTTAGAGAGATTCCCAGTTGTCTGCTCATTATCAGCACAAAGAGGGTCAAACTGAAAGGAGACACTAGTGGGGATAGATAACAGAGTCCACCAGTCACAAGAGGAGATAGTCGCAGTTCACCCTTTCACCTCCCTGCACAGTGACTTCTTCCCAGGTCACAGAGCATGACTAGAAAACTCCTATAGAACTCAATGGGACGGAGTCGGTCTCCTATGTGCATGAAGCTACTGTAAAGCATCTCTGACCGCTGTTAAAGCAGTGCAAACAAGGCCTAGTGGCCAAAGTGAAAACTGCAAGACTCAAGAATTATTAAAAAAATATTGAAAGTGATCTGAAAAATTTAAATGTGTTTAACATAAAAATGGGACTTTAACAATGACTCATTTTTGATGACACATTCCCTTTAAATGTGCCTTAGTATGGTACTAAAAAAAATGAGGTAGGCAACCCCTTTAATAATAGAATGTGGTAACTGGTAATTTGATGTATGCACGGATGCAACAAGCTGCAGTAATATACATGTTGCTACTATGTATTATAGGGAAGCAGTTTACTATATACTATACTGCCATGATACTAAAGATTACAAGTAAACAGGGCAGCAGCATTGAAAAATAGGTGGTTTGGGCCAAATCCCATACTTATAAGGCCATGTTCACACGGCTTAAAATGGGACGTATTTCAGTCCGTAATTACGCGCCGGAGTGGAATCCGTCCCAGTCATTACGGTAATGCACACTTCTCATAGAGAACTATGGATTATGTCTCCTCTCCCTGCTCGGCGAATCCGCCGCGGGGGGAGATAAGTGACGTGAATTACCAGCAGCGTTTACGCGCCGCTGGTAATGAAAGTCTATGGCCCGGCCCCTGTCCACACGGTGTAATTACACCCAGAAAATAAGCCGTGTGAACATAGCCTAAGGGTCCGTCTACACTACAAGGATTTCTGGATGGTTTTTGACTTGGATTCAGATTTTCAAAACCATCAAAAACAGACTGTAAAACCCTCCCCGTGGACCTCAGTAGACAATCAGAGTTGTTGTCCATCCAACTTGTTTTTTCTTTGGTCGGATGGAACATGTTCATTCTTCCTCGAATTTCACTTGGAAAGCGGCAGAAAATTTACTATTGAAGACAGTGGGATGACCGGATTCACGTCCAAAATCTCAATAGTGCTTTATGATGAAAAAAAGATTGAAAATCCAAAAACAGCATAAAAAAACGGAGTTAAATGCTTGGATCTATGTGTAAAATACTCATTGGACACTGAGGTTTTAGGATTCCGAATCCGACATGTTTTTTGACGTGTTCGTAGCCTAGAGCCCTGCGCTAGCTGAAAATGGAAAGACATAAGTGCTCTAGTATTAATAAAATTATGGGCACGCTGCCCACCCTGCCCATTAGGCTATCAAAAAAAATTTGGAAAATATATATATATTTTTAATTCAGTTTGAATCCACAAACAGACTTTCAAACTGAGACTATAGTATCGGGCACAAGCCATCAGTAACAGGGTTTCCATAGTGGAAGAGGAGAAGCACTGATATGATGAGCCGCGCCCGCCCGCTGCCCATCAGTCAGTAATTTACACCCTGTATCTGAGTGTGTTTCGTTTCAGATGGTTCTCTTTATAGTAATGAAATGATTTGCTTCCTTACAGGTACGAGAACTTGTACTCGACAACTGCAGAGCACGAGAAGGCAAAATTGAAGGTCTCACAGCAGAGTTTGTTAATCTAGAGTTCCTCAGCCTAATAAATGTCATGTTGATGTCTGTTTCAAACCTTCCAAAGCTACCCAAGTTAAAAAAGGTTAGTTACGGTCTCTGGTTTAAATGTCACTTTTTTTAAAACTGGTTTTGTTTTTTTTAAGCTTTTTTTTGTGTCGCAGAAGGTGATGGTGTAACGCTAGTGTGAGGAATATGACAAAAGTCCCACAACTCTTCTTGTAAATTCACCCTCCATTATTGCAGGATTCAGGACGTCACCTAAGCTCCCCCACTGCTCAACACATGTCATTGAGGAAGCACCCAATTAAAAGCCAGCAGGAGGGCGAGCCTCTGAGGATTCTCAATGATTTTGTTAACCCCTTGGCCAGGGTCCTGCTCCAAGACGCACAGCATCAAAAGAGATTTTGCAGACACCCAGTGCCGAAGTTCCATAAGGAATTATGGAATAACCATGCATCACAGGCACACCCCAGTTTCATATTTTAAAATAATAAAGCGCCCCACACGCATAGCTGATACTCCCTCGCTTGTAGGATCCACGGAAAAGGAGAAACGGAAAACTGGTACCAGGAACAGAGCAGCAGCCCAGTCATAGCTTGGATGGTACCAGGGGCACAAAGGTGTATTGTTTGTCTAGTTCACTAACCAGGCGATTGAATCTTTAAACTTTAATCCTGAGCGGGTCTGTTGTCTTGATCGCCCTGATATCGCATGTCCCTTTTTCTCGGTCTATAGTATATCGCTACCCAAGGCAGGTGCCCGGCCTGGCTAGGAGTCTGTAACAGACCAGGCTTATAACTACTGGTGGCAGTCTACCAGGCTGGCAGAGTTCTGTTTCACCGGTGCGGGTAAGCCATTCAAGCTTGTGGGCGAGCATGGTATCCTCTCGCACTCCTTGGGTCTTCCTGTGCCCATGTGGACAGGGGTTAACTGTGAAACTGTATCCGGCTGACCTTGTGAAACCCTTTGGGGAGAACAACGTCACGGCCGTGGACCCTCGAGTGGTCGCAGTCCTTCCTGACAGCTAGGATATGTCCTCGCCTTCTGATCGGTTTCTAGTAGCCAGTGTATGAAGAGGCACCTACATGGGATAAAGGACTATGAGCTAAAGAATGACCCGGCTTGATTGCCGGTTGCTTTTTCACATCTCCGCTGACAGCACAGTGCAACTGCAGCTTTGAACGTAGCAATGAAGGCTCTTTACACAGTGTTTTACAGTGTTCATTAGATACGTGTGTAACCAGGGGTGCAACTGGAATTCATAGGATGAAACAACAAAGGACTGTATAGTCAGCTCACCCTGTCTTGTAATGCGATCCTTAGGCCCCGTTCACACGGCTTATTTGCCGACGGATTGGCGCCGTATTCCGCGCCGGATTTGCGCTTCAATACGGCGCCAATCCGTCGGAGTCATTACGGTAATCCACTGCTCTCATAGAGAACAGTGAAATCTGTCGCTCCTCCCCGCTCGGCAAATCCGCCGCGGGGGGAGAACGTGACATGCACACTATTTACGGCGGGGACGCGCCGTAAACAATGCATTGTCTTTGGGGCCGGGAGCGGTGCCCCCGCCGCGCTCCGGCCCCGCCCCCATCCCGCCCCTTATTCAAGGCGGATTTGTGCGCTCAATACGGCGCACAAATCCGTCGGGAATAAGCCGTGTGAACGCGGCCTTAGGATGGAGCGTGGTGCGGGTGAAGCCAGATCCTCCAATGACGAATTAGAAACAAATGCACCCGCTACACAGCGGGACCGGCCGTCATTAAAATCTTTACTTTATTCCAACGTTTAAGATTTTTTCGTGCACATCTCATAGCAGCGGCTCGCCAATGCGATATGCTGATGTGATTCGGACGGAAAAGCCTTCTTTGTAGAATTCGCAGGACCCCATAGCGAAATGAGAATGGGCACCTTACACCGAATGACAGCAAACAGAAACAAAGGTAGAAATAATTACAGGTATAAATCCGGCCATATATCAGCGAACCAGCATGGTACGGCAAGACAGCAGATAGCCTCAAACTTGTTATTCCTTATATAAAGACATCTAAGTGGGCACCCTCGACTTCTGGGCTCTGTAACAGCTGCTTTGGCTATAGTTAGGCCTATAAGCCATATTCTTTGAAATGCATGTGTAAATTCTGGCGTGCTGCCAATCATACACGGGTAATGTAAAACATTAATAGAATTCTTCTTTTTATTGCATACCTCTTGTATGGAATAGTGTTTTTCCCACTATAATGCTGTTGGCATTACTGCTCTTTCTTGTAAATAATCACACCACTTATTTTTGTAATTTTTTTCTTGGGGTATGTTCACACAACGTATTTTCGGGGTGTACTTTGGCGAGTAATTGTGCTGTAATGCGCCTAAGGTGTGCCCCCAAATATGGTTTAATCCTAGCACTCGGAGTACTATGATAACCTTGCGTATTCCCGGGTGCGTACTGTGCGGCCGACTTCTTTCAGGCAAGTACGTGCCGAGGAAAACAAAAGTATTAATATTCTGGGCTGTAGCGCTGTTCAAAGTATGTGCTGGCCTTCGCATACTTTACACAGCAGGCGTACGTTGTGTGAACATAACCTTACCCAGTATTAGCAAACTTTTTTTTTTCCTTTTTTTTATTTTATATTTTTATTCTAACCTTTTGGAATATCCATGTTTTGTTTTAGGGCTTTAATTTTTTAATATATTTTAACCCCCATAGTGTTAGACTCTCCTTTCCAACTCACTGCGTTTTAGCACTGCGCCCCAATCCCACTGCTCCTGCTCGATGACGTCCCATTCACTGTTCACATGAGCACAGTGATTGGCTGCAGGGTCACATGGTGGTGATTGGGATATCATTGGCAGGCACCCTGGGGCCAGAGTTTATTGCTGGAGCAGAGCTGGTTGGAAAGGTTAGTCTATTATAGATTGTTCCACAATAAAGAAAAAAATGTTTTTCTTGTGACTGCAGCATTATTTCAGGGGGCTACACTATAAAATGGTAAAATGGTGCCAGACAAAGATAGGGGTTTAGTGGTTGTGATTGAATAGGGGTTTTTTTTCACATACAACCTCATAGACTCCCTTAATCATTTACATTTTTCAAAATTCTTTTCAGCGTTACCCATGGTTGCTGTACAGCCATAGTCCTATATGAATGTGATCTGCCTATTAGTAAAGACATCAGAAGAACGTCTTTCCTAAATCGTGTATTTAAAATGTTCTCTTTATTTTCAGCTTGAATTAAGTGATAATCGAATCTCCGGAGGTCTGGATGTATTAGCAGAGAAACTTCCCAACCTCACACATCTAAATCTCAGTGGAAATAAATTAAAAGACATAAGCACATTGGAACCTCTGGTACGTTTTTCCTTTGTCTTTTGGTTGTTAATAGTCTCGCTCACTAGATCTGCCATTTTGGTTCTACATAGCGGAATTACAGAAACTAATCTGGATCTTTATAACTATTGTGATTTCTGCCGAGTTCTTGTACATGGTTGGGGCACAGTTTGGCATAATCCACAGGAACTCCAGCATCGGTCTTGCCTTGTGCTACCTGTTTAGGCTGCTACTGGTGTAACAACAAGAGCGGTATTTGAGGGTTTAAACGGAACCTGTCACATAGGTTGTGCCCCCCTTGCTGAGGGCAGCACAAGCCAGTGTCAGACCTGCTGTTCCCAGCACTGTGTCCCTTGTTCTGTAAGATGCAGCAGTTTTAGAGCATTTACCCCTCAAATCTTATTCATGAGCAGGTGTTAGCTCCACCCACCAAAGGCTAGCTCCGCCCACTGACAGTTATTCACATGTTTCTACCTATTCAAAGTAATAGGTTTCAGTTGAGGTGGGCGGGGCTAGCCTCAGATGGGCGGGATTTGAAAAAAAACTGACTTTTTGAAGGACTCTTCAAATGACTCTTCTGGCTGAAAACTGCAGATTTGAGCATTAAATACATGAAAACTACAGCATCTTACAGAATAAGGGGCACAGCACTGGAAACAGCAGGTCTGACACTAGCTTGTGCTGTCCTCAGCAAGGAGGGCATACACTATGTGGCAGGTTCTCTTTAACCACTTTCCCACGACCCTCTGACTTAAAGGCCGTGTTCACACGGCTTATTCACGGCGAATTTGTGCGCCGTATTGAGCGCACAAATCCGCCGTGAATGCGGGGCCGGAGCGCGGCGGGGGCGCCGCTCCCGGCCCCATAGACAATGCATTGTTTACGGCGCGTCCGCTCCGTAAATAATGTGCATGTCACTTTCTCCCCCCGCGGCGGATTTGCCGAGCGGGGAGGAGCGACAGATTCCACTGTTCTCTATGAGAGCAGCGGATTACCGTAATTACTCCGACGGATTGGCGCCGTATTGAAGCGCAAATCCGGCGCGGAATACAGCGCCAATCCGTCGGCAAATAAGCCGTGTGAACGGGGCCTAAGGGTATGTTCACACGGCGCTGCGAATAAGTGACGTCCGTTATCTCCCCGCGTGTACAATACGATCGTATTGGACGAGCGGGGAGAGGAGGCGTAATCCATAGTTCTCTACGAGATCTATGGATTACCGTAAATATGTGGCGCATCTCGCTCGTATTAGAGCGCAGTACACCACGAAATATGTGGCGAAATGCGCCCCATAATAAGCTGTGTGAACTTACCCTAAGCCCTCGTTCACACGGCTTATTTGGGCGCTGATTGGAGCCGTAATGCGCGCCTTATTTGCGCTGCAGTACGGCTCCAATCCGTCCCAGTAACTACGGTAATCCACTGCTCTCATAGAGAACTATGGATTCCGTCACTCCTCCCCGCTCTGCAAATCCGCCGCGGGGGGAGAAAGTGACATGCACATTATTTACGGCGCGGACGCGCCGTAGAGAATGACAGTCTATGGGGCCGGCGAGCTGCCGGACCCCCCGCCCCGCTGCACGGCAGCCGGCGTCATTGAGGGGCGAAATCCATCCCCACAATAAGCTGTGTGAACATACCCTAAATGTCTGGGCGATGGCAGTTTCTCTGCAAGGATGTTCTGGAACGCCAAGGGCACGATTACATGTTGCCAGCTTGGAATTTTAACATGGAAACAACCCAGGCTGCACGAGTTGGATTTCTGGCTCCTATACTTTAGTATTTGACGGCATGTCCGTTCTATGCAGGCACAGACAGTACACGGCGAAAAATACTCAACTAAAATTGACATTGTCTGAACGACAATGCTGATTCTACATGGCCGTCTATGGAGATGTGTTCAAAGGCGTTTTGTACACTTATTTAAGGGTGTTTTGGGCGCGAAATACACCCTAAACTAAGCGTGAAAAACCATCATGTGAACATACCTCTGTGTGCGTATAAACATATGTCCATGATGGGAAAGGGACACAATTACAAAACTTATTTTAGCACCACTTTAAATGAAGATTGAAAATATACTACTTTCATACCATTCTCCCCCATATTAGGAAAAAAATTTAAAATTACACTAAAATAAAGCCGAAGCATTCTAGCATTCAAACTGGCGTGTACTAAGGAAAAGAAAAATGTGCCTGGTTAGAAAGGGGGGTACGTGGTCAGGAACTGGTTGAAGTGCCAGCTAGTTGTTATTTATTTTAACGCTCCAGTAATCCAGCACGCTGTGCATACACAGGGGGTTACATACATAACATAGGTCCATACAGAGTACAATGGTAACACCAATTGACAAACTGGTACAGAGGGAGAGAGGACCCTGCCCAAGAAGGCTTACAATCTACAAGGAAGGGGGAAAGAGACAGCAGGCGAGGGGCGGACATGTTTGTGGGGGGTGAAGGGGCAGCAGTGTTATTGTAGGTAATAGGATATCCTGAAGAGATGGGTTTTCAAGTTGGTTTTAAAACTAGCAAGGGTGGTGGAAAGTCTGATGTGTTGGAGCAGTGAGTTCCAGAGTGTGGGGGAAGCACGGGAGAAGTCTTGGAGATGGTTGTGTGAGGAGATGATGCGGGGAGAGCAGAGAAGAAGGTATCTGGAGATAAAGGCTTACAACTAGCAAAGATGCTCTTCGATGCTACACCATAATGCCAAGTTCACGTGACTCGGTTAAACAGATTTTAGGGTTGTGGGTTTTTGGGTTTTTTTTGTGTGTGTGGAATTAGTTTAGAACCAATAAAACTGATTTGCTTTAGATCTGTAGCTATCACCTCAGCCATGGTGGCCCTATTTTTTCTCCTTCCCTATGCTCAGTATGGATAGGATCTAAAAGTCTGGTGGAGGTTTGTCAGTTGTGGATCCCACTGATCCAGTGTCAGGGCTGTTTAGTTCCTTTTCTTTCCCTGCTTGTTGTGTAAGCTCTCACGGGTGGTCCCGATTCGCCCTGCGGGCGTTGAGCTTGACACATGTGCCAAGAATTCACATTTTATGCCCTCTTGATCTTGAGTTCATTGAATTCTGTTCTTCTTTCATCATAGGAAAAAAGTTTAAAGGGGTTGTCTCACTATAAGGATTGCTTCTTATGTTAAAGATCTCGCAATAACCAGTCACTTTGCAATGTGTTTCCATTAACAGTATCCTACCTATTCTGAGCTATGCCCTCTTGTATGGGCTGCATCAGCTCCTCAGGTCGCTATAGCTACAGACCTGTTTGATCTCTCCTGATAGGCTGCCAGCACTGGTTGCTATAGCTACAGACCTGGCTTCTACTGCAGCCTAGTAGAAGCCAGTAAACACACCCCTGATTTCAAAATGAAACCAAGAAAACAGGACTGAGGTGAGATGAATCAATGCAGTGAGACAACCCCTTTAAAGGGGTTTTCCCATCTCACACATTAATGACATATCGATAGTTTGTGGGGGTCTCCCCTCTGGGACAGCACCTATATCAAGAAAGGGCACCCACAAATCTTTGAGAATGGGGAGGTGATCAGGACCATTGTATTCGCTTTATTTTGAGTTCTAAATACAAGGGTCAGACCAACATTCCACATTTATGGCTTATCCTATATACCACAGAAATATAACAGAAGTATCATGCAATTTCATTTGTGATGTGAGATGGGGGGGGGGGGACTCTAAACTCCACATGACTTCCTGCAGATCCTTAGAAATTTGAGAGGTTTTCCCAGGAACATGTGAATTTTCTCCTTGAAGACTGCACAGACCTCTATCGCATCAGTGTTGTAGGGGACGCTGATAGTGAGGCATGCTGCTGGATTGAAAATAATTTTGTGTTTTTCAGAAAAAATTGGAACATTTGAAGAGTCTCGACCTGTTTAACTGTGAAGTAACAAATCTTAACGACTACAGAGAAAGCGTATTCAAACTCCTCCCTCAGCTGACCTACTTGGATGGATATGACCGAGACGATAAGGAGGCACCAGACTCTGATGCGGAGGCGGATGGAGACGGTGTTGACGAGGAGGAGGAAGATGAAGGTGCGCTGTGCTGCTATTTTTATTTAACTTCTCTAAATTGGTATTGGATGCAAATCTGTGATGATCTTGTCTACACTCTGGTTTGGAAGCTGGCGTGTAGGTTAGGTGTACATGATATTGAGTGTTTGTTCTTTTTAAGCAGGTTTCGGTGATAAGCTCCTCGGTTCACATTGTGAATTGCTTTCCGTGTTTTTACAGTTCCAGATTCCAGATCCGCATTTAAATAAATAAAAAATTGCCCGTCTTATTTCACACACTTGTGTAGCATGGAAAAACACAACGGGAGACAGGACTCAGATTAGCTTCATTGATTGGTGCGGATCCGTACCTAAAATGTGGCAGCGCCAGCAGCCAAACATAGGGTAAAGATGCCGCCAGATCATAGACAAATTGGAACGCAAATAAAAGTTGAAAGTTTCACTTTGACCAGCTCAAAACTGCATCATTTTCTTCAATTCATTCACTTTCGTTAGGGTTGTGTTTTTTTTTTTACAGGGCATAGGGTTTAAAAAACTATCCTCACTGTTTGTGCTCGTTTGTTCAAATCATTTTTATTTAAATGTTTACTGTAACATTGTGGCCTGTGTAATGTCACAGAAAGCTATTTAGGGGCCCTAAACAGTCCATTTTGATTTATTTTTGATTAGCCTTACATGTTGGCCTCAGTTACAGGGGGAATACAGCCCTCAACCAGAGCGGATCTGGTTTGGCAGTTGCCGATTACTTAGCAATGAGCAGGAAGCCTCACTGTTGCCTGCTAATCTGTATATACAGCGACTGGCAAGGCAGGGACAGCAGTAATCGCTCTTTGCCTTTCCTCTGGAGAGTCCAGCTGGCGCTGACAATCGCCCCGTCTAACCTGCAGCAGCACAATGTATACGCCGCTGCAGACTCTGTCCTTTTAGAGTCATATGTAGACCTTCCTGATGATTTAAGACCTTCAGTCGTCCACATGGGGCTAATGATTGCAAATAGTAATGTTTAAAACTGTGACTCATTTCAGTAAATAACCTCCATGTAAAATAATCATTTTTCTGGACTACCAAGTCCAGAAATGTCAGTTTCTAATGTATGTCACAAATTACATTTCCTAGGCTACCAATATTGTTAATATTTTGGTCCATGTAATTTCTGATCAGTGAACAGGACTGGATAACGAGTATCTTTAAGGGTATGTTCACACGATGTATTGCGGTGCGTACAGTACGCGCCACCATACACTGTGTGTTTCGGGAGTTCGCGCTAATACATGCGTGCTCCCGAAGGACTGGGGAAAAATATGTTGTCTTTTATATACAGAATCCACTTGTTGTAGTGTGATAATTTGAGTGAACATTGCACACGGTCCTTTATGCATGGCTCTGTGCTCTGCCCAGCTCTCTCAGCTCAGCCATGGCTTGTTTACTTTTGCTTCTTAGCAGATAAGGCACATCCTGGCAAAACCCCTTTAATCTTAGCCCTTTCCATGATTTTAGTTTCAAAAAAAGAAAAGAAAATCTGGCAGATTTTGATTATTATTATTTTTTTTATTCTAGAACTTGAAATTAATTTATCTTGGTATCATGACTGGTTGTTTCTCCTGTTTTAAAGGAATTTTCTGGGTTTGTAAGAAAATTGTCTATCAGTTGGAACTATTGTAAATAAGAAATATCACCTTTATTCACCCCCAAATCCCCCGCTGGTCCTATATCAATGACGTCACATACATCATTCACATCACTCTGCAGCCCATCAATTGTCCCAATGGTCTTGCACCATACGTGTGAAATAAAACCACAAAAAAATGGGACATAAATTATCAAGGAAAACTACAAAGCTACACTTAATGCTCAATGGCTGAAAGATATACTGAGTCCCATCAGCAGGCATCTCTGGCCCAAATGCTGCATGGGAAAGATAGGCAGGTGCCGGATATTAATGAGTCAATGCTCTAGGTACTAATTCACACCAGCATGCAGAAAGCCACAGTATAACACATAGGGAGAATGCCATAGATAAGGCGATGCAAAGGATGACGCCATTCATACAGGAACACCATGCTGAGTTACAGCCTCTAGCGCCCATAATATTCAATAGTACCTAGAGCATTGGCTCATTAATATCCGGCACCTGCCTATCTTTCCCATGCAGCATTTGGGCCAGAGATGCCTGCTGATGGGACTCAGTGTATCTTTCAGCCATTGAGCAGTAAGTGTAGCTTTGTAGTTTTCCACCATACGTGTGACCATGACTGCCGGAGCATCTTGTGGGTGATATATGTGATTCCATTGCTGTACGAGGCACAGGCTTCCATGCAGCAATGAAGGATTTATCGGTGAAGGATTATTTTTTTCTGTTTTATAACCGTTCCAGTTCTTAGAAAATTTTCTTTAAATTCCAGACAATAAACCTAAAATTCATCAAATTGAACATGAGAATTTAAGCAGCAAACACATGTTTATAACAGATAATTAAATTGATGCAATGAAAAAATTGATTTGTCATTTTTTAAATAATGGATAGGACTACATCTATTGCTCCAACTACCTATTTAGGTAAAGGCCTCACTGGGACATAGCACATACCATAAAATCACAAATATGATATGGGATTTAGGAGTGGGAAAAATTGCTGTGTTGACACTTTGACACTATTTTTCTAATCTGTAGAAATAATTTGCATACAATAATCATACTGAATAGTAATGTGTACATTCATTACAATTGTTTATATTTTTAGAAGGGGAAGAGGAAGAAGATGATGAAGAGGAGGAAGGTGAAGAGGAAGAAGACATAGATGAAGATGAGGAAGACGATGAAGATGAGGAAGAGGTTGGCGAAGAAGATGAAGAGGAGGATGGTAGTGGAGAAGAAGTTAGTGTAAATTCCTTGATCAGTGGGTTAAAGGGGTTTTCTCACCATGCTGTTTTACTGACTTGCAACAGTTTGCACTTACTCTGTCTCCTCAGACTGTGGGTGGTTTACAGCAGTGCTTAGCATATTCAGCTTCTGTGGAGCCATTGCTGTCACAGTGCAGGAGATGTTATCTCTAACAAGATTACAGATAAAGCTGTGCTTTTCAACACATGTACCTTTTTGTTTAGTGAAGCCGATCTCGTCACATGTCGTTATTTTGCGCAGAGCTCAGTCTGTTCGTGGGGTGACATCATTCCCTGCTCTCAGCTAATCAGATCAGACGTCTGTCTGGTATGGAGTTTACCATAGAAACGTAAAAGTAAAATCTATTGACCATTGTATTTAGAAAAGGCAGTCATTTAAGGCTATGTTCACATAGTTCCCATAGAGAACTGTGGATTACGCCTCCTTTCCCCGGGATACAATACAATCGTATTAAATTACATGTCAATTATTTACGGTGCATACGCACCGCGAGTAAGGACAGTCTGTGGGGCCGGCGTGTCTATTCTTTCAAAGACGGAGGAGGAGGAAACACGCAGCGGCGATCTCTCATGTGAATGCCGCTGCATCTTCCTCATAACCCGCAGTGATAGACTCACTGCTAATTGTTTTGATCCGTCTCTGGGTCCGTCCTGTCGGTCCCAGAGACGGATCTAAAAAGCGCTTGTAACACGGAGTGAAAACTCCATGTGAACAAGCCCTTAGACTGGACACTCTATAAAATGTACTTCTTAAAAATGTTGGCGCACAAACTCGCGTAGATCTAATCTTCCTTCCACAGTGTTTTACGTAATTGCTACAAGATTACATATTATACCACAAAAATACATTTTTATTTTGTTGAACAATTTCTTTAGTTTGAAATAATTTTCCTCCTAGTTTTGGGCTGTAATTTATTCTCTTAATCGTGACCGGGTACAAACGATCTTCCATACGACAACATGAATGCAGTCTTAATGATGTGTTAACGAGATGAAAGAAATACATACTGTTCTAAGTCCAATTTGTTTCATCTAGGATGAGGAGTTTGGACATGATGGAGAAGTAGATGAAGAGGAGGAGGAGGAAGAAGAGGATGAAGGTTTGTCGAATTTGCATACTGATCATACATCCAAATTATCCTGTTGTTCCAGTGTGGCAGCTTCTAAGGTTTTAGAGTAAGAATAATGGTCGGATCATGTATGAAGTGGGGGTGCTGTGAAATAACAAGTGGGGAGACCGATTTTTCCTATAATATCGATAGCTTACAGTTGCACAGCCGAGTCACATTATTATGACCACCAGGGAATAGCCATAGTAACTGCTGTGTGCAGCACAGACAGCAATTAGACGGGCTGGGAGTGCCTCACTAGGGTTCTGGTAGCATGGCTCATAATACCTGTGACAACCTGACTTTTTTGCATCCCACGGCAGCTGAAGGGTGCATGAGGAGAAAATATGACGATTGAGGTGGTCTTAATGCAAGTCTGGGGACCTAAAATGCCAGGGTAGTACTGAAAAGTTTTGGTAATGTTCTTCTAACCAACGTTGGACACTTCTCGCCATGTGACGTCACATTGTCTTGATGGAAGATCCCATCTGCCCCGGGGAAGACAATTGGCGTGTATGTGGTCTGCAAGGATGGATGCACAGCCAAGTTAACTGAGAGTATCTTACACATGGATAAGTGGCCACTAAAACATTCCCTAGACCATAACTCTACCACCACCCGCTTGGGTTCTTCCAGTATTAGCTGCAGGTATTTGTTCTCTGAGTCTTGCCTGAGACGCTAATATCCATGTTCATTGAAGCAGAAAATGTGACTCATTGGGGAAGGCAACCCTCTGCAAATCAGGGGAGGTATAATTCTCATACTCCCATAGATTGAAGCCTTTGCTGCCATTGCAACTTCATTAGCAGAGGTGCTGTGACGGTCTGTCAGGTTTGGTGCTCCATATACATTAGCGTTTTCTTTTGTTTTATAGGGATTATGTCGCCTTTTTATTTATTTTTTTTTACTTTTTGATTGAAGCCCCTGATCCATATGCTTTTTCCTCTCGTTTTTATTTCCTGATTGTAGATTTCTGTATTCAGCCGTCTATAAATGATTGTGGGGAAGACATTCTCGCTTGCACTGCTTTAACAGCAGTCGGAGAGATGCTTTACAGCAGCTTCATGCCCATAGGATTCTTAAAACAGTTTCTGTCCCATAGACGTCTATATGAGAGTTTTCACGGGGAGGGGAGGGGAGAGGGGAAGCTGTGACATCTCCTCTTGTGACTGGTGGATTCTGTGTTATCTGTACACAATGGTGTCTCCTTTCAGTCTGACCCTGCTTTTACTGATAATGAGCAGACACTGATGAAAAGCTCTCCAGACAGCACAGGAAGTGTCAGACGATTATTAGGCCTAGTGGCCAAAGTGAAAACTACAGGACTTAAGAATTATAAAAAAAATACTGAAAGTGATCTGGAAAATAAAAAAACATAACCAAAAATTCCTACAAAATGTGTTTAACATAAAAATGTGAGTTAAACAATAAGTCATTTTTTGATGACACATTCCCTTTAAACACGTCTGGTATTTCCATGTTTTTGGTGTTTTTTTTGTGATCGGCTGCCCCATTGTAGCCTGTTGGTCTGCCTTCATGCACCTTTGTAGCCGATGTTCACCTCCCACATCAATGGTTTGCTGGACGTTTATTCAAATGCCACTATTTGTCCACTCACCATACACTTTCACAACAGCAGCTCGCAAACTGCACTTGTGTGTTGCTGAAATGTAATGGTCCATCTTAAATAGAAAATAAGGAACTTTACATGCAGTCGGGATTACAAAACAATCTATTTTTTTTATATGCAGATCTATGTGTTATTGGGTCCTACAGTCATGTTCCTCCCTCCCATACATCCAGTTCCATAGTTGGACAGTTTAGGGATTAGCAAGAGTATGGAGAAGGAAATGGGGTAACAATGTAGACACACAGATCTGAAAAGATGTATATACAGAATGATAAGATGGATAACCCCTTTAAATATATCCTAATAAAATAATATTTAAATGGGGCCTGGATTAGAGGCTCCCAGGGGGCCGCTCTTTACTTCCAGGTACTCATCCCAACATTTGCTTATAATGGACGACAACCTGTAAGTGAAGAGAAGTGGATCCCAGGGGAATTTGGTGGCTGCAGTGGTAGGGGACAGGTACATGTTTGTTTTTTTTGTTTTGTTTTGTTTTTTAACCCTAGCACCATTGTGTACATATAATTTTCTTAAAATTTAAAAACACTTTAATCAGTACAGTTTCTAAAGTTACTTCATTTTAGCTGCTCTGAAACAAGATAAAAATCACTAAAAAGGTGTATGCACCTTTTTATATTTTACTCCTTTAGTGGCCACATTAAAATTAAAAAAAATTCTCCAAAAATGTCACACGCTTGTTGTAGATTTTACACCTACGTTGAAGTAAATATCATCTCGCAACTCCAGCATCTTAAATGTATTTTAACTTAACTATTGTAACTCTAGTGATCATAACCTTTTTCCTTTCTTTTTCTACAGTGAAGCTTTGAGACCTTGTTTTTTTTTTTTTTTATAATAATTTTGGTTTACATTTACTGTATTAGGCCATGTTCACAGGGCAAAATATCCTGGACGTATTTTAGTCCGTAATTACGCGCCGGATTGCGCAAATTACGGGCTGAATACGTCCTAGTAACTACGGTAATCAACAGTTCTCATAGAGAACTATGGATTACGTCTCCTCTCCCTGCTCGGCGAATCCGTCGGGCGGGGAGATAATTGACATGTGAATTACCAGCGGCGTATACGCAAGTCAATGGACCGGCGAGGTGCCGGCCCCCGGCCACACGGCGTAATTGCAGGGCGTAATTACATCCCGCAGTTAAGCCGTGTGAACATAGCCTTAAAAGGGTTGTCCAGAATTATTTATGAAAAAAAATTCAATCAGAAAGGCTTTTACTTACCTCCCTACTCTCCTGAAACACACTTCAGGTCTCTGGTATCCTCCTCCTAACACTGAGGAAATGGTTAGGAAACTCCACTGAGGTAGGTCAGCAATGGGCTGAGCTGCATTCCTAGGTATTTCTTCGGTCTCTGAAGAATATACCAGCCAGTAGGGACCTGGCTCTGTCAGAATAGCAAGGAGGAAAGCAAGCCTTCTGCTTTTTTCAATACAGTAGCCACTTTTAGGCTACGTCTACAGGGCACCTTACAGTCGGAATTTTAAAGGGGATGTTTCACTGCAAAGATTGCTTTATAGGTTAAAGATCTTGCAAAACATCAGCTCCTCAGGTTTCTATAGCTACAGACCTGTTCAATCTCTCCTAATAGGCTGTCAGCACTTGTTATAGCTACAGACCTGGTATCCTCAGCAGCTTGTCACTGCAGGTCAGTAGTAGCCAGTAAACCACCCTGAATTAAAAAAATGAAACCGAGAAAACCGGACTGAGGCAAGATAAATCGATGTAGTAAGACCAGCCCTTTAAGCAGATTTTGCATTTAGAATCCGCAAAAATCCAACTGTCTAATCATCCCCATAGACCTCAATAGTAAATCCAAGCTGTAGCTCCTATTTTCTGAGGTCGGATTTCAAAACGGACGGTTTTGAAAAAACTTAGAACATTTTCTATAATCCAGCGGAAAATGGCAGATTGTCGTATTGTTCAATTGAATAGGGCACCCCAATACCAGAACGGAAACAGAGTGTAAAATACTGATTGGGTTCCGATTAGAATCCGACCAGTATTTTGACTTGTTGTGCTGGGGTCTAGAGTCTTAATCTGACCAAGGATAATATCTGCATAGAGTTGTATGTCCTCCCCGTTTTTTGGAGCATTTCATCTGGGTATTCCAGTGTCCTCATGCCCTTTAAAGGGGTTTTCTCATCACAAGCTTTCACAGACTTAAGCTGTTTCTCTGTCTCTTGCAGCTTCAAATCCAGTAGGCAGGTCTTCCCTGACTGGAGACATCATCAGTGAGCAGTAGAAGGGAGAGGATGTCACAGCTCTGCAGAGCTCCTGCTCTCTCCTGCTCTCATGCCTCACCTCCTTCCACAAGATTCTTGTAACCAGAACACCTGTATTGGTGTAAACAGTTATACATACAGCCTGAACTGATTAAATAAATGTGAGAAATGCACTCTGTTATCAGGCAGGAGGTAGAGGGGGAGCAGAGTGTATAAGGCTGTGTTATATGGGTGGAGAGTGAATCTAACAGCTAGAGACTCGGTAATTGCCCAGATCTTTCACATAGAGCTGGGAGAAGAGCATAGAGAGGAGCTCAGACAGTTTTATTATACAGAGACAGCCAGCAGAGAAAGCGAAGGCAGCTAGATTCACTTTCATTTTCCACAGCTTAGAAGGGAGTAAGCACAGATTGCAGGCAGCCAATCACAGCACAGGGGGCGTGTACTAACAGGGTTGAACTAAATATCAGTCAGGCAATCATAACAAAGAGGGTGCAGCCCGACCACAGGCTTCAGATTTAGCTCCAGTCACACACAGATTAGCTAATAGCTACTATACTAAATGTTTTTGGTAATGCAAACCAATTGCAAAAGTGCTTATTTTTCCAGTCCCGATCATTACAGATATGATCTTTGTAGCAAGAAAAACCCTTTTAAGGCTGTGATCACAGGGCACAAATCCAGGCCGTTAGCTAGGATTTCTGTTGCATGTTTTAAATGCAGATTTTCCAGCATTTTATGATGTGGATTAGCCTCCTTCAACACGCTACATCATTGGCGGGGACAGAGCGTTATTTTTATATGTGTGTTATGTGTGTGTGTATATGTTATATATATATAATATAGAGAGAGAGAGATAATATAATTAAATATATATATAAAATATATATATATATATATATATCTATATATATATATATATAATTTACACTATGTGAATTTGAAATCCATGTTAGTAAAAAAAATGTATCACTGCTTAGTATGTAAACATTTTTATTCAGACAATGGGACATGCAATAAATATGGTTCACGTGTGTTTGTCAACGTAAAATGTACGTGAAAATAACAGTTTGAACAAGGCCCCAAAACATACTCAAAGATTGATTGGTTTCCTTTTAAAGGGGTTTTACCACCATAGACTTTGATGACCTATTGCTAGGATGTGCCATCATTTTCTGATAGGTGCGAGTCCTACCAATCTTTGGAACAGGCCCCCAAAATTTACAGAGCATACTGGAGAATTGGCGCCGCTTGTGCATGGCTTTCCATTATCTTCCATGGGAGTTCCAAGCAGAGACAAACACACCGTTCACCTGTACTCTGAACTCCCATTGAAGATAATAGAAAGCCATGCGCATACGTGGCCTGCTCTCCAGACTGTTCTCTAACTTTTGGGGGCCTGTTCCTGAGATAGGTGCAGTCCGCACCTATCGGGCTTTGGTGGCATATCCATGTGATATGCCATCAAAGTCCATGGTGGGAACACCCTTTTAAAAGTTGGCTCTGCACCGCCTCTTTTAACTTTTTTTTTTTTTTTTTTTAAAAATTTTTTTTTTTTTCAACCGAATTCTCCTAACAAAAATCCCTATTACTGTGAAATATTAAAATCTATGTTTCAAACGTTGTCTGTAACTTAAATTGAACCTGTTGGGTGGTTTATGCTGTCATCTACAGATTTATATGTTTTGGAGCAGATTTAAGCCTAAAGCAGATTAACACTTTACCAATACATGACATATGTAATGGTGCCGGTGAGCACCTATGTAGCGGGCTTACTCTGGAAGTCTGCTACCTAGGAGGCTGGTATGAGCTTCTAATTGTAGCTCTGTTGGTTGGAGTTGGCTCTGTTCCCTGCTTTTTAACCCTTTAGACACCACAGCATGTAAATGAATGAGAAACGGTATTGTGCACCGTTCCTCACTCCTATCTGCACCCCCGCGGCGAGTTTGTGGGGTGCTGATCCATTAAAATGGCAGCTTGAAGGCTAATGAAGACTCCCATAGCCGCCATATTAAAGGAAATTTGGCGCCAATTTGTTTTGTTTTTGTTACTTAAAAGAAAAGAATATAGATCAGGGTCTTTTAAAGTGCTCTACCTGTTTCAGCAGTAATGCGCTTGGATTTGCCGTACTGAAGCTATAAATGTGTAGATTCCGTAGGGTTGTAGTGTAAAATGCCCCCCGATCTCAGGCTGCAGCGGGCGCTTTGTAATGTGCCTGATATTGGAGTATAATACTAAAACCACTCAACATTCTATAATAAACTATTTATCTAAAACATTAATAAATTTATTAGTAAAAACTTCTATAATTTCTATAAAACCCATGCTATACTAAAAAACTGCTTTTATATCATCCAATATATAAAAAAAAGAGAGGGTGTGATAAACCGAATTCGTTTACCATTGGTTTTAAATCTCAAATCCCATAGGCTTATACCTCCTTAAACATGAAAATGCTCCTTATAGCGTCTTCTATTAGGCTTCCTCTGAAACGCATGTAAAATGCTGTTAGCTCCCTCTATTGGGTCATTAGGTTACTAAAGTTCAAACAGTTCTTCTAGATCAAATGAGACCTTAAGGGACGATTTGGTGTAATACACTTCAAATTTTAATCCAGTGCATTTTTCAGATGCGCTTTTCATATCAAAAGCGCATCCAAAACGTACCCAAAAGTATGTTGCGCTTTTGGATCCGTTTTTCGGGCTCCAAAAGCGCTCCCCATTGTTTCCTATGGGAATTTCACATGTCAATTCTTAAACAGGATCAGAAAAAACACATTGATCACTGCTGCGCGTTTACTTGTGTCTTTTCACTCGTCTGAACGGAGATGCGTGTTTTACATTGAAACCAATGTAAATCACACTGCACATTGTTAGATACGTTTTTTGGATACGTTTTGGGTCCGAAAAACGGATCTGAAAAACATTGTGTGAACATACCCTTATGGTTTGTTTGTTTTTCCCACATTTCACCCCACTTAAGATTTTTTTTTTACAAATTCCCAGTAAATGCTATGATACAGTTAAAGGGAACCTGTTGCATAGATTATTCCCTCCTTGCTGAGGGCAGCACAAACTAGTGTCAGACCTGCTGTTTCCAGCGCTGTGTCCCTTATTCTGTAAGATGCTGTAGTTTTAGAGTATTTACCCCTCAAATCTTATTCATGAGTAGGTGTTAGCTCCACCCACCAAAGGCTAGCCCCGCCCTCCTGACAGTTATTCACATGTTTCTACCTATTCAAAGTAATAGGTTTGTCAGTTGAGGTGGGTGGAGTTAGCTTCAGGTGGGCGGGGTTTGAAAAAACTGACTTTTTGAATGACTCTTCGGCCCCCGTTCGGCTTATTTGCCGACGGATTGGCGCCGGATTTGCGCTGCAGTACGGCTCCAATCCGTCGGAGTTATTACGGTAATCCACTGCTCTCATAGAGAACAGTGGATTCCGTCGCTCCTCCCCGCTCGGCAAATCCGCCGCGGGGGGAGAAAGTGACATGCACATTATTTACGGCGCGGACGCGCCGTAAACAATGCATTGTCTATGGGCGGGAGCGGCGCCCCCGCCGCGCTCCGGCCCCGCCCCCATCCCGCCCCTTATTCACGGCGGATTTGTGCGCTCAATACGGCGCACAAATCCGTCGGGAATAAGCCGTGTGAACACGGCCTTAGAATGACTCTTCTGGCTGAAAACTGCAGATTTGAGCATTAAATACACGAAAACTACAGCATGTTACAGAATAAGGGACACAGCGCTGGAACCAGCAGGTCTGACACTAGCTTGTTCTGTCCTCAGCAAGGGGGGCATAACCTATGTGACAGGTTCTCTTTAAAAACACCAGTAGAAAGTACATCATCTCATGCAAAAAAAAAAAAAAAAAAAAGCCCTCATATGTCTATGTAGATTGAAAAATAAAGTTATGGCTCTTGGAAGATAGGGAGGAGAAAAAAAACAAAGAGCCATCTTATGATCGACTGTGAGGAAAGGGGTAAAGCCTAACTGGATTCCTAAAAGAGAACACAGAAGTCCTAATATCTAAATGTTGAGGGTATGCTGCAGTTTAATAAAAATAGCAGAATGTTAAACACCTTAATTTAATTCAATGCTCCAGGAGCTTTTTCTCTTGTTTTTTGTTGCGTTTTGGGGTTTGTTTCTTTTTTTTTTATTTGTTTTTTGGCAGAAAGGCACAGCATTAAACTGCCTTTATTGTTGTGCATTTCTGCAACCAAAAAAAGTGTTTGGTGCTTTTTTTGCAGAATTGCACACCAATGAAGGCCGTTTTTATGCTGTACATTTCTGCTTTAAAAAAAAAAAAAAAAACGCCAAAAAATGCACTGTGTGAAAGTACCCTAAGGTTAATTGGGCTGCTGCAATATTGTGTGGTTGGCAGCAGCTATTTGTTCAGTATAATAGCCTGCCGCTAGCTATCATTTTTAAGCAATTCTGTTGCCAGTTTTTAATAAAGTCCTGAATGCATTTTTTTTCCTGCTTTGTGTAAGCGCTGTTGATGTGTTTTTATGGTAATGCAATAGCTTCTATATCTCACCCTGCAGATGAAGAAGAAACTGGAAAGGGAGAAAAGAGGAAGAGGGACACAGACGATGAAGGCGATGAAGAAGATGACTAAATCTCTGTAAGAAAAATAAAAAAAAGAAAAATTGTCAAGGACCTTATTGGATTACACAGTATTGATTGAACTGGCCCAATCTAAGGATTACTGAAAAGCAAGCTGCAAATGAAATGTAACAATTAAAACAAGTCCCATCCCTGAACACCCAAAAAAGAGCCAAAGAGTTGTTACTGTGACATTCCTACAGCCAATAAACCCTACTGGAAGCTTACATCCTGGTTTATAATTAAGTCTCAAAAAGGAAAAAAAAATAAAAGGAAAATAAAGAAATATATATATGTATACAGAGGAAAAAATATATATATACAAAATGTTCGGCAAAACAAACAGAGTCAATGCTTTTACTATTACATTGGGGTTCTTAAGGGTTAACAAACTAGAATATTTAGTGTCTGGTGAGTCATGATTGTCAATGGCTACCTATTAGAGATCGGAGCACCATTTTTACTTTCTGTACAACAACAACAAAAAAAAAAGAAAAAAGCTTTGTAAATAAAATCTTAACATTTTGGGTCTGTTTTTTCATGCTTTGCTTTCTTTTCCTAACAGTTCAATATTTTTTTACAGTAGGATGTTTTTGCGACAACTGCAAATTGAACTATTTTTAAGAACATGAGTGAAATAAACATGTTACTATTTGGTAAACCCTAGTTGTATGTTTACATTTCTGAATAAGAAGTAAATTACTCTTTATCGTGTAGATGTAATGTGCTTTGTATTTTTTTTATTTGTATATACAGATTGTTTTTACACTACCTCTCAAAAGTTTGGAATTGCTAAAAGTTTTCTTTTTCTTTTTTTATTTTTAAAATTAAATTCCCTTCACTTCCCTTTTTTAAGTGTATAGATACTTCCACATCCCAGAGCAGCGATTGGTTTGTAGGCTTTTTTAGATGCATTAGCTTATTGTTCCACTGTGTGATGAGTGCACCTGTCAAGGAATTAAAAGGGTTTTCTCACCATGCAGTTTCACGGCCAGCTTTACAATCACACATGCTGCGGGTGAGTCTATGGCAGTGATTTATACATTAGCTCTGCTGTTCCTAGCTATTCCTGTTACACTGACAATGAATGCAAGAGATTTATAAAGTGTAGTGCTCACACTTCCGAACTCTAAAGGGTGTTTACTTGGGTAAATGAGAAGCTTTCAAATTCTGTAGCTAGAGTTAAGACTGCAGGATGTGACTCGATGGACATGTGTCTTCTTTCAACCTACTAACTATGTAACTCGGCATGGACAGAGTGAGTGAGTGACGGTAGCTTTGAGCAATGAAAGAGCAGGGGGAGAGATGGATTTAACCATAGAAAATTGTGTACTCTTAGAGGAGATAAAATAGTCTTTATCTCCTGACCAAAGAAAAGTATTTAGAAAAAATCTTCAATTATCTGTCCCTACGTGTTAAAACTTAATCATTGTAGTGAGGAAACCCCTGAACAACAGTGCCCGGCATGAAGTTAAAAAGTATAATATTTAAAAGATGTAAATTTGCATAAAAGTACCATCTTTACACAATACCAAAGCATCTTCATGCCAGTAGGTGCCATTCGTTGTTATGAGCACAAGGCATCAACCTATTCCCCAGCTTTGTCTAAAAAGCAAGTGTAGCACATACTTTGCAAACCAAAACCGTATCTGTTTTACGAAATTTAAAAAGCAAGAAACATATGTTTCATACTGAACCTAAACTTCTCTATACTTATGAACAGGGCAAAAGGTGCAACTGCACTGGGCCCCCTCTGGCACATCACAGGACCTACTGCTGCTGCTGAGAAGTCAAATAGTTTCCAGGCAAATGCTGTTCTCTGCTGGACCTCCCCATCCTTGCACAGTGCAGGGAGATGTATCATGTCTGAGCTCACTTTCCTGGACTTTGGGTCAGAAAGTTTATCAAAGTCTATCTACAGTATTTCTCTTTATTTTCCAAATCTAGCAGTCTGTCTCATATCTATCTCACTTTCTTTGTGTTTCTGTTTGTCTATAGATCACCCTCCTAGTCTGTCTTTTATCTACAGGGTGGTTAAGGCCTCGTTCACTCGGCTGATTTTGCCGCGGATTGGTGCCGTACTGCGCGCCGGATTTGCGCTTCAGTACAGCTCCAATCCGTCGGAGTCATTACGGTAATCCACTGCTCTCATAGAGAACAGTGGATTCCGTCGCTCCTCCCCGCTCGGCGAATCCGCCGCGTGGGGAGAAAGTGACAAGAACATTATTTACGGCGCGTACGCGCTGTAAACAATGCTTTGTCTATGGGGCCGGGAGTGGCGGCCCCGCCCTCGTCCCGCCCCTTATTCACGGTGGATTTGTGAGCTCAATACGGCTCACAAATCCGTCGGGAATAAGCCGTGTGAACACGGCCTAACCCCTTAACGTCCGCCCACCGACTTATGACGTAGGCTGGTGCAAGTCGATCGTCTGCAGCGACGTCTTTTGGCGTAGCTGCAGACATCGGAGTTTGCAGCTCCGGGTGCCGCAGCTGTGCTGAGATCGGGGCTGTACTACACAGCCCTGATCCCAGAGCATCTCCTGCGAGCACCGGGGAGCGGGGGAACCTCCACACCCCGATGCTTTAACCCTTTGATTGCCACAGTTAGTCACCGCAGCGCAATCAAAGGGTTTCCCTGCTCTGTCGGGTGATCGAAACGCACGGTGACCCGGCAGAGCCCGGGGAACCTAGAGTAGCCCCAGGGCTGTCTGTGTAATAAGCCAGTGACCAGGACAGCCTGTGTGCTGTCCTGATCACTGCCTGTGTCAGACTGACAGATTATAATGTATTAGCATATATGGATATGCTAATACATTACTAAGGGAAAAAAAATGTTAAACAGTTCTCCCTTCATGGGATTTTTAAATAAAATAAAAAAACAAGTGTAAAAATAAATAAATAAATATTTAATAAAAAATAATTGTGCATACATTACACAAAAAAAACCTACACATATTAGGTATCCACACGAGCGTAATAACCTTAATAACCTGTAGGATTAATCTAACAAGTTATTGTGTGAAATGTGAATGGTGTAAAAAACTTTCTGCAATTATTCCCCCATAAAGTACAACTCGTCTCGAATAAAACAAGGCCTCATACAACTGTGTCACTGAAAAAATAAAAAAGTTACAACTGTTGAAATGCAAGGAGGCAAAAACTAAAAAAAATGTTCTGGTCATTAACTACTTTTGGGGCTTAAGGGGTTAAAAAGACACCTTTTTATTTTAGAAAGGGAAGGCTATGTCCGGAACATGTCCTCCATTTGTAAAGCCCCCATTTTGGATCAAGGGCAAGTTTTTCCATTTGTCTCAGAAATCGATTGCCGCAATCAGATATGCAATATTTCTTGTGGTTCAAAAGTTTTCAACACAGCTATTTGATGTTTTCAACGTGTTGTCCCTGGTGCTGAACACAGAGCTGAAGGTGCTAGATCCAATCGTTATGAACCCACATGAGAATTTTCCATGTTGATTAACTTTTGAACCACAAGAAATATTGCATATCTGATTGCGGCAATCGATTTCTGAGACATTTCTGGTCGTCGTAGACTACATGACTACCTTCCCATTTGGAAAAACTTGCCATTGATCGAATATGGTGGCCATGTTCCAGACATAGGCAGGCCCCCTCACCCATTACTTGCTAGGATATTCGATGTCATTTTCACCTTTGTTTCTGAAATAAAAGGGTGTCCTGAGACTTTTAATTCACCCTGTATACAGCTTTTTCTCTCAAATCTATCTAGATGGTGAAAAGGAGCAGCACTCCTTCAATAAAGTTACATAGTACGGTTGAAACAAGACTTATGTCCAACAAGTTCAACCAAGGGTGGGGAAAATGTGGGTGAAGGGAGAGCAATAAGGAGTTTAAGCCTAGTTTCCCCACTAATGAATGCTTTTAAACCCGTAAAGCAAGAACCAATCTGCTCTAAGGAAGATTTCATTTCTGATCCCAGAGTTGCCATCAGACTGGATCCAGAATTTTATATGGCTACATACGTATTAATATTCTTTAGCTTCAGGAGTTATCTAAGCCTATCTTGAAACCCGCAACTGTTCCTGCTGTGACCAGCTTCACAGATGGGCTATTCGACAGATTTACAGTTCTCACAGTGAAGAACGCTTTTTTTCTGTACCCGATTGCAATGTCCCCTTGTCATTTGAGGGGGCTGGATATAAAATAGTTTTTCCCCATGCTTTTTTGTAGGGACGATTTTTATATTATATATATATATATATATATATATATATATATATATATATATATATATATTTATTAATCGGGTCTCCCTGGAGCTGTCTTTTTTCAAGACTAAATAAGTGCAATTCTTCTAACCTCTCCTCATAACTAATATGCTTCATTCCCTTTATTAGTTTGGTTGCTCTTCTTTGTGCACTCTCTAGCTTCATTACATCCTTTCTATAAACTGGAGCCCAGAACTGAACAGCATATTCCAAGTGAGGCTGCACCACTGCTTTATACAGTGGTAGAATCGACACGACATGCTGTTCTGTAGTCTATGATCTACAACAACGCCCAGATCTTTCTCAACAAGTGATTCCCCATAGTTTTTTTTTCCCCCCTAGGACATATGTCACCTGCATATTATTCGTACCCAGATGCAGAACCTTACATTTACACACATTGAACTTCATTTGCCAAGTGGATGCCCAAACACTCAGTGTGTCAGTTCTGCTTGCAATTTATGAACATCTTCCATAGATTGCACTACCCTACATAGCTTGATGTCATTTGCAAAAATAGAAACTGTACTATTGATCCCCTCCACTATATCATTAATAAATACATTGAATAACAGATGACCCAATACTGAGCCTTGGGGTCCCCATTCATAACCAGGGACCACTCAGAGTAGGAGTCGTTTACCACCACTGTCTGAGTACAATCTGATAGCCAGTTTTTAATCCAGTTACACACTTATTTCTAACCCAATGGATTTTAGTTTACCAAGTAATTGCTTCTGAGGGACAGTGTCAAATGCCTTTGCAAAGTCTAAAAACACAATATCCACAGTCGCCCCGCTATCCAGAATTCTTGCCTACTTATATAAATATAACAGGTTCGTTTGACAACTTCTGTCCTTAGTAAATCCATGCTGGCAATCACTTATTGTATTCAGCCACATACTCCTGTATATAGTCCCTTATGAACCCCTTAAACAGTTTTCCCACAATAGATGTTACTAACTGGTCTATAATTACCTGGGCAAGACTTTGAGCCTTTTTTGAAGATGGGAGCTACATTTGCCTTGCGCCAGTCTCCTGGCACTATACTAGTCACCAGAGAATCTCTAAATATCATATACAGGGAGACACTAATAACCGAGCTGAGCTTTTTAAGAACTCTTGGGTGTAAGCCATATGGGCCTGGAGCCTTGTTCACATTCAGTGTATTTAACTTGGCTTGGACCATTTCTACGCTCAGCCAATTTATTATATTAGTCGATGGATTAATCGTACAGGCACCGCCTACATCCACACTGGGCCCACCCCCATCAGCTCCAGCACTGCACCTATTAGTACTGACACCACATACATCTGCACTGGGCCTGCCCACATCAGCTACTTTCTCCTCATTAGTGTATATATATAGAGCTGAAGAACCTATTTAGTAGCTCTGCCTTCTCCTGATCCCCAGTGACTAGCTCACCATTACTGTTATTTAAGGGTCCTACATGCTCCGACTTTGACTTTTTGGCATTTATATGCTTAAAGAATTTATTGGGGTTTTTATTAAGCTCTTTATAATTTTCAAAGGCTGATGCTGACCCCTCTGACCTATTTTTAAATGCACTTTTTTATTATTTATTGCCCTTTTAACAGAAGGTAGAAGCCATATTGGATTTAGTATTAGTTGCCTATACTTATTACCCATAGGAATACATTTTGCTATCAATTTCCCCAGAGTATATTTAAAGCCCTCCCAATTGGCTTCTACATCACCATTTGCTAATAGCTGCTCCCAGTCTATGTCCTGTATTGCGTCCCTCAATAAGGGGAAATTGGCCCTTTTAGATTGAAATGTTTTTTGCCCTCCTGCTCTTTCTTTTTTACAGTTTACACTAAAATGAATTATATTGTGGTCGCTGTTATCAAGATTTTCAGAAACCGTGACCGCTTCGACAAGTTCTGCGCTGTTAGAAATGACCAGATCCAACAGAGCATCACTTCTAGTGGGTTCCTCCACAAACTGCCCCATAAAATTATCCTGTAACAGATTGAGGAACTTCCTTCCCCTTCCAGTTAATGCAGAACCGTGACCTCAGTCAATGCCTGGGAAATTGAAGTCACCCATTATCATCACTGTACCTGCCTGTGCTGCCCGCTCCATTTGTTTATGCACCTGTTCTTTTATCTCCTCAGTGATGTTCGGGGGTCTATCGATTACGGCAAAAATTATTTTTTCTGCATCAACCCTTCTTTGTGTTTCAACCCATAATGTTTCCACATCTTCACCCGCTATTGTCTCTTTCACATTTGCCTTCATATCACTCCTTACATACAGACACACTCCCCCTCCCATCCTGTTTGCTCTGTCCTTCCTAAGTAGATTCAAGCTTTGAAGGTTGACAGCCCAATCATGCGAGGAGTACAGCCATGTTTCAGCAATACCTACCACATCAATCTGCTCCTCTAGAATTAGTCTCTCAAGCTCCCCCATTTTGCTTGTTGGACTTCTGGCATTTGTGAATAGACATTTTAAGTTCCCTTCCAGTTTTGCACTTTCCGTCAACGGTGTGGGATTATATCTAACACGCACATTAGATGACTTGGGATCATACATTCCATTACCCATTCCGTTTTGGCCAAGAGCATACACAATACATTAAATAGTAAAGGGGGTTTTCTCTTTGTGCCGTTTCACAACCAGATTCAGGGTTCCACTTCTTGTTCTGATGCAGTGACTGACATTTCAGCTTGGCTGTTCCTAGCTGAGCCTTTTAGTGGGACACGGACTATAAAGGGGTTTTAACAGCAGGGCACAATGCTACAGAGCTCTAAAGTGTTAGGGCTTGTCCCCACGGCACTGGTCTTCAGTCGTTTTTACAGACCGTTTTCGGATTTGAAAACCGGCTGTCACCCATCCCGATAAACTTGAATAGGAAATCCGTGAAGTAGTTCTCACTGCATGGTATGGGACGGTTTTTTACACTGCCAGCGTTACTAAAAACTTAGAACATGTTCATTCTTCTGCCTGGTTTTCGGATGGAAAACTTGAAGGGGAACCAGCTTGAATATGCAAACCACTGAGAAAATCTGTCCTCATATGTGAAAAAAAAAATAGTAATATAAATATAATATATATATATATATATTATATATATATATATATAATATATATATATATATATATATATATATATTATAATACCGGTCAGTCTTCAGTATAAATGTATTACTGTATTCTACAGATTGATACAAATCCAGCAATACCAAACGTAGGATTTTCGTTATGTGTTGGCACTGTAAAAAAAATCTTTTTTTAATTTTTTTTTTGCTGTGGCACCATTTTCTGTGACCAATAACTTTTTTTGTACTAACCCTTACAGACTTGATTTAGAGTGCATTTTTTGCAGGCTGAAGTTAACTTTTTATTGGCACTGGGTTGGAATACACGCAATTTTACTCCAGTTTTTAGGGTATGTGAAATAACCAAAAAACATATTTTCGAGGTTTGGATTTTTTTTCTTCTACAGTGTACAAGATAAATAATACTATATTTTAACAGATCAGAATTTTACAGACGCGGCAATACCAATTGTATGATACTTTTTAATTTTTTTTATATGTAAATTGGCAAAAGGGGGGTGATTTGAATTTTTATTGTTTCTTACACTTTAAATTTTTTACATTTTTTAATTTAACTTTAATGTTGAGTCCCCCTAAGGCGCTTCACCACAAGGGGGCGCGATCGTTTATGCATTCTTGTATAGACAATGCATTAGGGTGTATAAAGATGGCGGTTTTACTACTTTACAAGGCTTCCAGCTGCCATGTTAACCCGGCGGGACCTCGCGATCTCATCGTAGAGGTCTAGATCGGATAGAGAAACAATGCGCTGCACTGTTTCTTGTTCGCTCAGATGCTGCGGCCATGTTTGCTGCAGCGTGTAAAGAGTTAAACAGCACAGAATGGAGCCGCCTCAGTTTCGTGCTGTTACTGGTGGGTATCAGTGCTAAACTGATTAAACTGTGTACACTGTGCATTTGTGTCTGCTGTATGATTTAGGGCGGGAAGAGATTGCAATATTAGGCTATGGTCACATCATGCTGTTCAGAGCCATCCTTACAGATTCTGCCCAAAATGACAGGAAAAATAGCGCAGTTAAAGCTACGGATACCGCAAAGGAAACAGGACACCATTGGTATCCATCATGTAATGGCACCAAGTCTGCAACGTAGGAACCGAACAAACATGGATGTGAACTAGGCTGTTTTTGGTTTTTATTGGTCATTTTTGTTTTTTGTGTTTTTGACTGGTGTTAATTTATGAGTCCTTAGAGAATATAAACTTGAAGGTGGGCATATGCTTAAGACCTACTCTAACCCCTTTCTGACATTTGACGTATGTGTACATCATAATGCCGGTAAGGATGTATGGAGCCGTCTCATTCTCTGCTCTTGCTCCATACACAGCGGATGTTGGATGCTAATTACAGCTGACACCCACCACTAACAGCAGAGACCAGAGCTGGTTCCGATTTCTGCTGTTTTAATCTTTTAGACGTGACAGCGTCTAAATGAATGAGAAACTGTGCTGTGCAATATTCCTCCTCCTCCACTCCCCAAGTGGTTGCCAGGGCGAACGGAAACCTCATGAAGGCTTCCATAGCTACCCTGTTATTGTTGCTATATACAGTAAGAGCACCATCTTGGTAAATCCTTTGGCATTATCTATGTAATACAGAATGTTAGAATGTTATATAAAACATTTTAAAAATAAAAAATTGTAAAAAGTTCAAAACACTTTTACAAGTAAAAAAAAAAGTTACGAATGATCAGTATTGCTGCATCTGTAAAATTCGAGTCTGTTGAAACATATCACTTATCTAGTACGGTGAATACCGTGTAAGAAAAAAAATTCCCAATGCCAAAATTATGGTTCCTTGTTATTTTTTTGTCATTTCACATCCCCAGAAAATTAGCATAAAAAGTGATCAAAAAGTTGCATGTATCCCAAAACGGAACCAATAATAAGTACGCTTCTGCCCGCACAAAGCAAGCCTACACTCAGGTCTGTGGGTGGAAAAACAAAAAAGTTATTGGTCGCAGAAAATGGTGCTGCAGTACAAGATTAAAAAATACATAGGGCGAAAAAAGGCGCCGCCACGCTAGTTAAGGCGCATTAAATCAGTGTAAAGTGTGCCTTAATGAATGAACCTGTAAAAAAATCTGGTGTGTGGTCTACCCTGCATTGTAAGATGCTCCTATCTAGGTGCATTGCATAATTTAGAAGCATAGCATATAATTGCTTTAATATTTAATGAGCCTACTTTAGGCACATTCATATGTGTCATGCCTGACATACAATGTGCCGAGTTTTGGTGTACGACAGTTCATTTATATAGAGAATAGGGCGTCAACAGTATTTTTGCGCAAAATACACCAAAATAATGGCTCATTCGTATTGGTACGTCGCCCATAATGTTTTTATTTTGTTAACAAATCTGTAGAGTTTTTATGTTCTACTACTTTTATCACCAGAGTCGTACCGACCTGCATAATACAGATAAATCGTCATTTATACCGAAAAGTGAACTCTATAAAAACAGAACCCCTTACACAAAAGGCAAAATTATGGTTTTTTTCACATTCCAGCAAACTTAGAATTTTTCTTCATTTTTCCAGTATATGTTATGGTACGGTCAGTGGAACCATTAAAAAGTACATCTTGTTCTACCAAAAAAAAAAAAAAAAAAAACCAACAAGCAGCCCCCATTAAACTATGTAGATGGAAAAATAAAAAGTTTTGGCTCTTGGACGGTGGAGAGATAAAAACGAATGCAACAAAAAAAAAAAAAAAATAGGCCACAGTGGGAAGGGGTTAATGACACCCTTAGGCCATGTTCTTATAGCATATTTCTCCTATGGAAAAATATACTGTGTACTTTATGTATGGGAACATGCTCTAATGTCTGCTGTGTGTTTTATATGGATTGAGACCCTGTCAGGATATAGATTGGCCTCATTCAGGGGGGCTAAGCTGCTTCCATTGAGTACATTCGTTTTTTTTTTTACTTGACATGGATTTGGAATCTGCATTGGTAAAAATACTTGCCTACATAAGGTTTACAGTGTATATGCATATTAGACACGTTAGAAGTGTTGTGGATACACATTTTGGTGCGTAAAAAGGAAGGTTTTTCTGCTCTAAAATATGCATCAAAAACACAGTGGGAACATAGCCTTAAAGGGGTTGTCCCTTGAAGACAACCCCTGTTAATTTTCCCTATTAAAATGTATAGAGGTAATAGATTTGGGGTCCCCTTTATTTTTTATGTTTTACTGCTTTTACACAAAAAAAACACTTTTATTTAAAAAAGAAAATATGTTTAGCATAGCGATAGTCTCAGAACCACAGCTTTTTTATTTTTCTGTATACGGAGCTGTGTAGAGGCTCAATTTTTGTGGATCAGTAGCCATTTTCATTGGTACCATTATGGTGTTCATATGACACTGCTTTTTATTAAGGTTTTTGGGAGGCAAGATGAGCAAAATACAGTAATACTGGTAGTGGTTTTTTTATTTTTTACAGTAGTCAATGTGTGGTATATATGACATGTTAACATTACTCAGCAGGTCAATACAATTACAGAGATATCAATTTTTTTTTAATGTTTTACTGTTTCTACACAATAAAAACACTTATATTCAAAAAGAAAAACATGTTTTTGCATCCCATAGTCTGAGAGACATAACTTTTTTATTTTTCTGTGTGGTACGAGGCATGATGAAGAAAATACAGCAATCCTGGTAGCGGTTTTATTTAACTTTTTTAAAGCGCTCACCGTGCAGCATACATGACATGTTAGTTTTACTCCGTGGGTTGATATGATTACAGTGGTACCCATTGTGTTTTGTTTTTTGTTGTAGCAAAATAATATTTATGCCTCGCTATCTTCCGATATACAGAAGCTGTGTAAGGGTTTGTTTGTGAGAGAAACTGACCTTTTCATTGGTATCTCTTCAGGGTTTATATCACTTTTTGATTGCTTTTTATTCTAGTTCATATGCATAAGGATGATCAAAAATTGCCATTGTTTCTTTTTAATTTTTATTTTTTACAGCATTCATTGTGCGGGTTAAATAACATGACAGAATTATTGGCAAGGTCGTTATGCACACGGTGGTACCAACTATGTGTACTTTTGTGTTGATCTTTTTTGGGGTGACTGGTATTTGTAATGGAAAAAGGGCGGTGTGCGTATTTTATTTTGTGTGTATTTTTTTGCTTGTTTTTTCGCTTTTTTTTTTTTTTTTTTTTTTTTAGTTTTTTTGATACGTTTGGACTTGTCCCCATTGGGGACTTCACTTGATGATCTTTTGCTCGCTGCCACAATACATAGCAGTAGATGACTCCTTACCTTTGTCATTCTCCTTGGATGTGCAGTTGCAATTGACTGTGGCATCTAAAGAGTTAATTGGCTGAGGCGGAAGTAAACAGCTGGTTCCTCGCAGCGTTCGTGCGGGCTCTGCTTTTGAGCCCGCACAATCACCTTCACGTGCTTACAGCAATTTGCAGAAAACCTTCCCAACCATGATGTAAACTTCCGTCAAATGTCGGGAAGGGGTTAAGCAACTTTAAGCTAGCTTTTACATCACATTTAATGGATGCCAAACAGTAGCATGCACCACCCATAGGATGCTAAGGTATACTTCTTCTAGTTGACGCCAGTGTTTAGAATCCTTTTTTTTTTTTTTTTTTGCCAGTATACAGATGTATACCAGCCAAACCAACACACCAAATCATCCAAAGAACATTAAGCAAATAAGCACACCACAGCATGCTGCTTACAGTGCTCCACAGTCCTCCACAATGGTTTGCTTGCAATTTCAGAAAATTTTAAATTCAGTTGTGTATTAAATAATAAAATAAAAACACTACTTATATTTCATAACTGTTTTACTGCAGTCTTACTACTTTTAAGCTAAGGCCAAGTTCACATGGCATATAGTGGCACGCCCCTGTACGCCTGCTGATGTTTGAGGTATGCACTGGCCCGTCTTTCATTCACTCTCCAGGAATACGGCAGAAAATCATAGCACTTTGACTTTACCGTATTTGTGGGGCGTACTTCAGGCGCATTACAGAATGCCCCACGCATTGAAGTAGGCCCCCACATCCACTAAGGCTACACTGAGGCTTGTAGCTCTGCTGACTCTCACTGGATAAAAGCAACCAACAGCACTACAAAGAGTCTCTCACTTTCACATGACCGTTTGGCCTCGTTCACACGGCTTATTTGGGCGCTGATTGGAGCCGTACTGCGCGCCGTATTTGCGCTGCAGTACGGCTCCAATCCGTCTCAGTAACTACGGTAATCCACAGTTCTCATAGAGAACTATGGATTCTGTCTCCTCTCCCCGCTCGGCGAATCCGCCGCAGGGGGAGAAAGTGACATGCACATTATTTACGGCGTATACGCGCCGTAGATAATGACAGTCTATGGGGCCGGTGAGGTGCCGGCCCCCCCGCCCGCCAGCGTAATTGCGGGGCGAAATCAGTCCCCGCAATTACGCCGGCAATAAGCTGTGTGAACGAGGCCTTAGGGTGAGTTCAGATGACGGTGCTGAAATTGTCAGCGGCGAAAAGGCATGGTTTCCTCGTCTAAAATTCTGTGCTTGCCAGCGTGGTATTTCAGCAAGGAAATGACCCGGACTGCCTTTGGTGGATTTCTGCCTATACTTTATTATTATTGACGTGTCAATTCTTTGTATGCGTGCCCATAATACTTGTGTAACATTAGTGTGGTCTAAACAGTGACGCTGATTTTACATAGGGTACAGTGCGAAGCCCTTTACAGTTGGTTTGGACGATGATTCTGGACGCGGAGTCCAAACCCACCATGTGAATGCCCCTAAAGAGCTCCAGCTGCTTCCGATACCTAGGAATACCTAGGAATGTTGGAGTTGCACAACAAAATTAAAATGGTGCTAATTTTGAAATCCACAGGAAGCTCCTTTTTCTCTTCAGAGTTTATCATGTACATACGGATGGGATTTAAAAACATCTCATCCACAATGTATTATATTGTAAGCTACTCTACATATGCAAATCAAGAACATCTCAACCTGACCTGTTGGTTACAATTTTCAAAGACTCTAATCAACACCCAGAAGTATTGGGGTTAGATGGCAATAGGGAAAACCTCCAGTACTCCTAATAGTCACAGCCCAAAACAAGGTCTGCAGACACCCTTTGTCCTCTCCATCAGAACTGCTCAACTATATCATAGTAAAGCAACAGGATGAAGTTCTAGCTGTTGTTATATGAAGACAGGAGCAGTTTTCTTATGTAACGAAAAACAAAAAGGAGAGACCACTGAGCCTCGTGTTCGGCGCTTGCATTATAATCAGGACTGTTGCTTGATTTTTGGTGCTTGTATTTTGGTGCCCCATGCAAATAAGGCACTTAGGGCCTCACCCTCAATTTAAAATTCAACCCACTCCATGCATGTGTCCCGTTCTGGGATGAAGCGGCGCCCTGGATGGTTGCCAACCTTCGCTTCCCCATTGTCCCAGCCCTGATTATAATATATCGATTAAAAAATAGGGCACAATAGGTTTATGTAGAAGTGCTAGTAGGAATTTTTTGATCTTTGTCTCGGAAACAAAAGTCTGACTTCACTATTACTTCTACAATGTCATCTGTAAAGGATGCTGGTTGGCACATCTGTAATAATAATCATTTTTATTTACATAATGGCAACATATTCCACAGCACTTTACAATGCAAAACCTGTACCTGAAGAAATGGAATCGGTTCAAACACTGTGTTCTAGTCAGGGCTATGGAGGCAGAGTCGTCATAAAATGGTTTGACTCAGACTCCCAAAATAGATAATAAATTGGTCAAGTTAGTTCAATGCAGTGCCAAGAGCAAGGGGAATTGGGTCTTTCCAGTGCTCCCTATATTTACTATTTTGCCATAGGCAAACTTAAACTCTATCAGTTCTCTATCTATAAAACACTAAAACGTAACTTTTATTATGTATAACACTAAACCTCTATACACACTATTAAAAACCTGATTTCTAACCTCTCAATATCTCCCTTTCTACTCCTGAAGGAATAGCTCCTTTTCTATTATCAAGTCTGGTGGGACACCACCTATTAACAGCAGAACTATATACACTCACCGGCCACTTTATTAGGTACACCTGTCCAACTGCTCGTTAACACTTAATTTCTAATCAGCCAATCACATGGCGGCAACTCAGTGCATTTAGGCATGTAGACATGGTCAAGACAATCTCCTGCAGTTCAAACCGAGCATCAGTATGGGGAAGAAAGGTGATTTGAGTGCCTTTGAACGTGGCATGGTTGTTGGTGCCAGAAGGGCTGGTCTGAGTATTTCAGAAACTGCTGATCTCCTGGGATTTTCACGCACAACCATCTCTAGGGTTTACAGAGAATGGTCCGAAAAAGAAAAAAACATCCAGTGAGCGGCAGTCCTGTGGGCGGAAATGCCTTGTTGATGCCAGAGGTCAAAAGAGAATGGGCAGACTGGTTCGAGCTGATAGAAAGGCAACAGTGACTCAAATTGCCACCCGTTACAACCAAGGTAGGCAGAAGAGCATCTCTGAACGCACAGTACGGCGAACTTTGAGGCAGATGGGCTACAGCAGCAGAAGACCACACCGGGTGCCACTCCTTTCAGCTAAGAACAGGAAACTGAGGCTCCAATTTGCCCAAGCACATCGAAATTGGACAGTAGAAGATTGGAAAAACGTTGCCTGGTCTGATGAGTCTCGATTTCTGCTGCGACATTCGGATGGTAGGGTCAGAATTTGGCGTCAACAACATGAAAGGATGGATCCATCCTGCCTTGTATCAACGGTTCAGGCTGGTGGTGGTGGTGTCATGGTGTGGGGAATATTTTCTTGGCACTCTTTGGGCCCCTTGGTACCAATTGAGCATCGTTGCAACACCTTGTGGAATCTATGCCACGAAGAATTGAGGCAGTTCTAAAGGCAAAAGGGGGTCCAACCCGTTACTAGCATGGTGTACCTAATAAAGTGGCCGGTGAGTGTATATATATATATATATATATATAGTGATTTACTAACTCCAGTAGGGTATCCCAAGCATCCTACTTGGGCAGTCATCCCTAATCTAATGGACATAAAACATATAAGGTTTACTTGTGATACCCTCTGCAGCAGGTAGCACTTGTAGACAGAGGTGAGAAATCACAATTTAAAACGTCATGCCTGACGTCCCCAACATGTTTCACCAGCTAAACTGGCTTCATCAGGAGTTAGAGGTCCGGTCCCATGTGGTCTAAGCTCACTTCCTTTTATAACATGTTAGGTACACACGCTATTCAGGTGCTCACCAATTAGCCATCAGAGAATCCACAAAACCCACTCCCCCTTCCACTCTGCTGCACGCACACTGATACTATGCTTCCATAAACAACATACCTCAGACAAGTTCACCATTTCCATAGCGGGCTTGCACCCTATCTTACCATACTGCCCGCGCCCGCATACTGTATCCATGGAGATATCTGCCCTGACTGTGGGGGACTTCCGTCCAATTTTTCTCATATTATTGCATTTGCGTGGCTCACCTACAACGGACTAAGCAGAATAGGTGTTACATTCCACAGCACACTATCAGCTTTATCACCTCCCATGAACCCCTTCTCCTCCATGTCTAATATGCATATTCATTGGGAATACATACTCCATTGTACTGTACACTATTGTCTTAGTCTCTTCCCATAAACCACCTCTCCTTTGCATCCAATATACATATTCATTTTAATAAGACTATGCATATTCATTGGGAATACATACTCCATTGTACTGTACACTATTGTCTTAATCTCTTCCCATAAACCACCTCTCCTCTGTATGTAATATACATGTTCATTTTAATAAAGCTGCAGGCCCTATGGTTAGCCCGCCCCCCCCTCCCACAACTTCACCTCCTACCTTCCCCATTAAAGATTCCTTCTTACAGGTCATGGCTAGCCACCTAATTCATCACATTACAATGGGAGTATGCAGAGATGTCAGTACACTCACATTCCATTGTATTTGCATGCATCTGTATTGCATATACTGTACTTGAAGCCAGCACAAAATCCACACAGTGAGCAGAAACAACAAATCCACACACAAACAGATGTATACATGAATAGATGGTAATCTACTCCCAAACGGCGTCTCATCACAGCAACATAAGTGTATACACTATATGATTCAGTTGCTAACAACCTCTTCATGCACAGAGACAATATACACACATCCCGATCTGCCAAATAGAAGCCGTGCCTTCACATGATCAATACCTATCATTTTTGCAAAACACAGGGAAAATGAGGGACAAGGTGGGGGCAGAGGAGGGGCAGGAGGGAGATGGGGGGGGGGGAGTGAACTCTGATGCTACTATAGTCATATATTCAACCGTGCTATGTACCACTGACCGTACTTAATCACATATGTTTCCTCAAAAATTATGGTCTCTTGTTGGCGCGGCATCACTCAAGTCCCATGTCGTGCCTCATTGGCACAAAGGGACCTCTTTTGACCTGGACATTTTGGTTTAAGCATTGAGCCATGCTCGATTGGACTATACCATTTTACCTTTAGGTGATGTATCATCATTATCTTTATAGATGTATAGCCTCATTTGATAGCATCTGGATAATATGAGGTATGTAGGTGTAGCTATTTGGTTTCAATTTGGCTTTACCTCTGAACCTTTAGGTAAGACACCTTGAAATTGAGGTGCCCGTTCAAAGTTGTCATTATCAGGACATATTTTTGACATTTGGGTATGGTCGTATATTTATAATATCTGTAACATCATCATTTATAGGCTTTATACCATCTGCCAATTCAATATTTACATTTATGGTAGCCATTTCATAGTTTCATAGTTTATAAGGCCGAAAAAAGACAAGACGTCCATCCAGTTCAGCCTGTTGTGCTAAGGTGTTGATCCAGAGGAAGGCAAAAAACCCCAATGAGGTAGAAGCCAATTGTCCTCATTGTAGGGAAAAAATTCCTTCCCAACTCCAATCTGGCAATCGGAAAAATCCCTGGATCAATGACCCCTCTCCTGAATCCTAGACACTATAACTTGTTATATTATTACGCTCCAGAAATGCATCCAAACCATTTTTGAACTCCGTTATTGAATTCACCATGACAAGTCCCTCTGGCAGAGAGTTCCATAGTTTCACTGCTCTTACAGTAAAAAATCCCTTTCTATGTTTATGTAGAAACTTTTGTTCCTCTAGACGTAGAGGATGCCCCCTTGTTATAGATACAGTCCTAGGTATAAATAAATCTTGAGAGAGATCTCTATATTGACCTTTGATGTATTTAAACATATTTATTATGTCCCCCCGAAGCCGTCTTTTCTCTAAACTAAATAACCCTAATCTTGCAAATCTTTCTGGGTACTGTGGTCCACCCAGTCCTTTTATTTATTTTTGTTGCCCGCCTTTGTACCTGTTCAAGCTCTTCAATGTCTTTCCTGTGCACTGGTGCCCCAAACTGTACACAATATTCCATGTGTGGTCTAACCAGTGACTTGTATAATGGGAGAATAATGTTCTCATCATGTGCATCTATGCCCCTTTTAATGCACCCCATTTGCAGTTGTATTTTGTGCCTTTGCTTGTACAAAAATCTTTGGCTATAAACCATTTATCCTGGTATTACCTTTAGAGTTTTTTGTTCGTCCCTACCTTGTCCTCTGAGAAGATCTATGTATTTGGGAAGATCGAAACATGTTGGGATTAGGGATTACTAGGGTTTGGTCAGGGTATTAGGGCTAGGTTCGCGACAGGGCCGCCCTTTTTCGGGGCGATTACCCTGTAACCCTTAGGGCTTTTGTATTTTTGAGCTCGTAGGGTATTTTAAGGGTTTTTCTCCCAGTGTTTTTGTCTTGTTGGCACTTTATTTTTCTTTTTTATCTGTGGTTTGTGTGAGTGATGCTCTTTTATTGGTATTTATAGTAAAGGATAGATTTTATTATTTTTTGTCATAATTCTTTCTAACTTTTGTTGGTTTTGTCTCAAAAATTATATAGGATATCAGCAAGATTAAATAAATGCTGAAAATGAAAAGCCTTCATTTAAGCCATTGGGGTTCAATGTATTGAGTGTAATTCCAGTGCTCCTGCCCTCATATCTTCAGCCTCATCAGATGAGTTTAATTTTGAAAAGTCTTTGGATGACATGGAGCAGGCAAAACGTTGCAGCAGGGGACAAGATTCCGCTCCATAGCAAACAGACTGACCAGATTTCAGCAAAATGTTTCACTTGTTCTCAAAGAAGTAGATGAGTTTAACTGTTCATCAAAAGTGACTGCAATTCCTTTATACCCTGAAATTGTTAGAGATGTTGCCCATGTGGTCACTGCTTTGCCACCAACCCAAGTTAGTGTAGAGAGGCCGTTCTCGAGCCTGAAAATAATGAGACCAGATCTGAGGTTGTCTATGAAGGAGGATATGGAGGCTGTGTTATTACTCAGAACAAATTCATAGACTCCACAAATGTTATTCAGGATGTTTTTGTTGAAAACCGTTTTTCTCACCCACTTACTGCAGTGTTTTGCATATTTACAATTTATTAAAGTTTTATTAAATAATTTTATTATTGTATCATAAGGTGATAAACAGCCTGATGTTACCATTTTACTACAGCAATGTTATCACTTAAACATGGCCATGTATGAGAGAGAGGGAGAAATCGGTATTGGGGAAATTAAGAAGTCCGAGGCCGAGCTTTGGCTTACCGACGCCACAGGTCTGGTTCCAGCAGTTTTTCTTTCTCCTTTCACTAAAGGAACTATGGCTTGATCATCTCTTAGAACAAAACACTGCAAATGTAACTAAATGCATTACCTGTCTATAATCTGTGCTTAGTCAGAAAGCTTTAGTGTGCATTATGCCCATCACTCACCTCTGTTTAACACTGCTAATTTTCATGGTGTGATACGTTCGGTCTTTATAAAATTTTAATTATCTTTCACTAATAGGAATGATTTTTTCAGGTTGCTCCATCATTAATCAGCAGAACAAAAGACTGACATGCAATTAAAAAAAATTGTTAGAAAAGGTGAATGCCCCATACTAACACAGATAATTACACTGGTTAATGTAGGAGATTTCCAAATTATCTCATTACTAGAATCATATCTGAAAGTGTAGAGCTTCCAGGGGATGTTTTTCAAGGTAGGTAATGGCTTGATTTTCAATATACGTTGGTTCAAAATTTCTCAATATCATAGATAAATGCTAATGTTCAAGATCAAGAACAGGGTGAGCTCTATTTTAACTAGAAGTTCCATAACATGCTTAAAAACATATTACATGAAATAACATAATATGGTAACTGCATCACTTAAAGGGGTTGTTTCACTACATCGATTCATCTTACCTCAGTCCTGTTTTCTCGATTTCATTTTTGAATTCAGGGGCGTTTTTACTGGCTTTACTGGTTTCTACTGGCCTGCAGTGACGAGCTGCTGAGGACACCAGGTCTATAGCTATAGCGATCAGCACTGGCAGCCTATCAGGAGAGATTGAACAGGTCCGTAGCTATAGCGACCTTAGGGGCTGATGAAGCCCATACAAGACGGGATATCTAGGAATAGGCAGGACATTGTTAATGACCACAGGTTTGCAAAGTGACTTGTTTTTGCAAGATCCTAAACATAAAAAGCAATCCTTGTAGTGAGACAACCCCTTTAAGGCCTTATGTATGAAAACGATCTAACAGTAAGACTATCCTTGTTGCCCATAGCAACCAATAAGAGCTCATAGCAACCAATCAGAGTTCAGCTTTCATTTCATTTAGTGCTCTGAAAAAATAAAAGCTGAGCTCCGATTGGTTGCTATGAGCTCTGATTGATTGCTATAGGCAACAAGGACAGTCTTACTGCTAGACCGTTTTCAAATGACGCCCATCATTTTTTTTCTCAGTTTGGATTCTGTTAACATATAAACCTAAGGTCTACCCCTTCATTTTCCCATCATCAAAGTGGCACTGCCTGAATAACCCTGATATTTAGTTATTTTCCTGTTCAAGTTTTCTTGGATAGGAACAACCTGCCACTTTTCCTCTAACCTCTGCCTCCATCCACACACAGAGGGCAAGAGTAGAGGTAGCATTCAACTCTCCTTCAACCCCTTCCCACATTTGGACATTCAGGAATGTCCAGGACATTTTGAGGGCTCACAGTAAACACAGTATATTAGAGCTGACTCTGCGCTGCTGGCTAAAAGCAGACTTTGCTGGCAGCCGATTAACTCCTTGGCTGCCACGATCACGACAGCTAAGGGAGGGAACCAGTGCAAATGAATTCATAGTTCTCATAGAGCGTTATGAATAACCTACGTCTTCCCGACGACTATTGAACGCTGTACTTCTACAACACCCAGCGTATTGCGGTGCATACAGTACGCGCCGCAATATGCCGTGTGAACATAACCTAACAGTACAGACATGTCCCACTATGTATTGTAACAGTGATCTACAGACCGCTGAAGTCAAGTCCCCTATGGGGACAAGTGGAAATAATATATATATATATATATATATATATATATATATATATATATATATATATATAAAAAGTAAAAACACGCACACTGTCCTTTCCCCATTACAAATGACAATCGGCTCAAAAAATATAATTAATTAAGTACGCATATTTGGTATGGCCACGTGTGTAACGACCTAGCCTATAAAATTGGTCACATTATTTAACCTGCATGATGAGTACACAACTCTGTTTACGGCAAAATAAAAAAAGTTATGGCTATCAGAAGATGCATAATTATTGATTTACACAATAAAAAATTTTTTTTATTTTCTACAACATAAAAAAACTATATAAATTGGGTATTGCTATCATCGTATCGACTTATAATGGTACCAATGAAAAAGTATATTCATCCCGCAAAAAAACAAGCCGTTATACAGCTCTGTATACAGAAAAAAAAAAAAAAAAGTTATGGTTGTCAGAATAGGACGACATAACATTTTTTTTAGAAACACATTTTATAGTGTTCATGTTGTAAAACATATAAAAACTGTAAAGAATTGATACTGTTGTAATTGTACTGACCTACATAGTAAAGTTATCATGTCATTTATATCGCATGGTGAACACTGTAAACATGAACCTCAACAAACAATGGTGGAATCCCTTTTTTCACATTTTCATGGCGCAATGTCCATGTCCCTGTAAAAATGGAAAATTTTCAACTAAAACTGCATTTTACTGGAATTTTTTTTTTATTTTCACAGCCTAACATTTAAAACATTTTTTGAAAGACATGAGGGGCCAATATACTCACTACACCCCTGAATATATTCCTTTAGTTTAGTTTCTGAAATTAGTTTTTAGGGGCGTTCATTAAATTTTGGCACCTTGCAATGGAGCCTAAAAATATCCTAATGAAAATGAGACCACCAAATCCAGTAGGTGCTCCTTGTGGTTGAGTCAAATAGTGCAGTAGAGCCACATATAGGATCTCTCTAAAAATGGCAGAATCCAGGGAATCAATATTGAGTTGTGTTTCCTTGCTATCCTCTACTGTGTTCCAGTAAATAATGGATAAAAATTGAAAATTTGTTGCTTTAATTTCTGTGACACTCACAAAGGCTAAGCAAACTTCCTAAAGGTGGTTTTGAATACTTTAAGGGGTGCAGTTTTTTTAGATGGAGCCTTTTATGGGAGTATCTAACATACAGACAAAAAATATGTGTTTCAAATTTTCTTGAAAATGTGAATAATTGCTACTAAATTTGTAAGTCCCCTAATGTTGTAAAAAATAAAAGACATTAAAAACAACAATGTACAATAGTCATATGGTAGATGCTATGGTTATAAACTATCTTACATGGTTAACCATCGAACATGCCGAGATGCTGATTTTTTAAAATGGCAAATTTTACCAAATTTTCACATATAAACAAGGATGGTATAGCAAAATGTGTCAAGAGAATATGTAAAGTGACACGTCAGATTTAAAGAAATGGGGCTCCATCTTTGGGTGCAAAACTTGCTGCATCCTTAATAGGTTAAGGGGGTTGTCCACTAAAGAAAAATGTAATTGAAATATCTGGGCTCTAAGTGAAAGTAAAAAATAAATCAGTCAAATTGCCCCGGTTTCCGGTACCAGTGGCACGTCTCCGGTCATCTGTTGACATGCCATTACTTCCAAACAGGAATGATGCAAGTTAGGGTCACGTGATATATACCACAAACAATGATCATACCGGTTTAATACATGTCAGGAAACAGGAGCTGCCACAATGTTATGTGCAATTTTAATAAGATATAAGTAAAAGTTTCTTGTTATTTTAACCTTTCCCTCTCAGTAGATGCTGGACTATAGTATGTTTACAGTTCGTATTTTGCCTTCGCCCTTGGGACTTTTACATGCATCCTAGATGGGATCAGGATATATCTGCTTTGGAATATATTGTACTATGAGAAGGTGATCTGTGGCTCTCACTGGACTTTATTCTATAGGAGAAGCTGTTTGTGCTTGTGTGTATACACTGAGGACCGTTTTAATATGGGCTGAATAATATTGTATAGGTCTTCCACCAAAACAGCTCTGATAGATCAAGAAATGGACTTCACAAGACTTCTGAAAGGATCCTGTGGTATCTGACACAAATATATTAGTAACAGATCCTTTGAATCCTGTAAGATGTGAGTCAGGCCTCCATGGATCATCCCACAGATGCTCAATCAGGTTGAGATCTGGGTAATTTGAAGTCAACACCTTCACCTCGTCATATTAGTCTATCCATTCCTAAACAATTTTCGCAGTGTGGCAGGGCACAGTATTCTCCGGAAGGAGATCACTATATTAGGGCATATCCTTCCCATTAATTGCTGTCTAGATTATGTAAAAGAAAACATGGCTAATCAGAACAGGCCACCTTATTTCATTGATCTGGGGACCAGTTCTGATGTTTACCTAGCCATTGTAGGTGCTTTTAGCAGTGGACAGTGGTAAGTGTTTGCAATCTAACCAAATCTGTAGCTACACAACGAGCTGCAATACATTGTGTGTTTGGAAATCTTTTCACTGACTTTCCATTAAATGTTTCAGCAAATTGTGTTACAGGTGCTCTATTGAACGGCTTAGCTTTTTTCCACCACGTTTATTGATCAGCCTCACCCTCATGACCTTGTCAACAGTTCACTGGTTATCCTGTCCTGGACTACACCATTTGGAGATGCTTTGACCCAGCCATCTTGCCATCACAAATTGGTATAGGTCAAAAATCTCCAGTCGTTACACTTGCCAATTTTTCCTGCTTCAAACACATCAACCTCATGACTGACTGTACACTTTCTGAAAATAGTGAAATAGGCATACTTCCACAGTGAGACACCAGCTCCCTGTCCTGCCAATTAGTCTTGTAGGCCACAGGCTGCTTAAAGGGGGTTTTTCACGAAAATACAATGGACGTGGGAAACTTGCAATTGAAATAAACATTTTCACCTTCATTATTAAAAAAAATTCTGACCTTTTTTTTTTTAGTGCTCCTTTAGTGATCCATTGTTTAAAGCTCGTCTCCAGGGGATAAAAACCAGGGACAAGCCTCAGCCTGGTCAGACATGCCAGAACACTTCTCCTCTCAAGCAGCTACTGAGTGTTCAACCCCAGGTGCGTCATTCTACCCCCGTCCTCGTACCCCTTAGTATTTATCAAACAGTGCAAATAAATAAAAAAGAAAACCCTATGGGGTTTATGGCATTATAAAGAGAAAAAATCCACGGGTTTGGTTTGGTTTCCCGGAGGGGGTTTGAACATAGGCCCCTATGTCGGGAGGCAAAAACTTTACCTTAGTATCACAATGTTTAATAAACATCCCTTTTTTGATACAAAGGGGGAAAGGCTGGTGATGTCACCCTGGGGGTCAATATATGAAATTCAAACAAATCACCACCCCCTTCTGAGCACCAGAGGAAGACGGGATACAGGGGGTATAAAATGTATCGTGGAAAAACCCCTTTAATGCTACAGCCACAACATCAGGAAGCGCACCCTGCAAAGGGGCATGGTGACTCACTAAAATCGTACCACCTCATGAGACTCAGTGCAGGAGTAGTATTGGGTTTTTGGATTGGGATAATAGTTATTTTTATTGCAGTTAACGACTGCCGATTGTCAATCTAGTAAGGCTCCATTCACATTACATGGTAAAACACAGTGTCTGATGCACAAAGTGTATAAATTCACCAAATAATGCAAATGTAGTCTAAATTGGACTGTTTGCCCTACAGATCTCTATGAATCTGTCACAGCCCCACTGAGGTATCAATCAGGATAAATGTTTAATTGTACTCCGAAAGTTACCACAAATGGGTCCCAAAAACGTATTTTTTTCCATGGTAAAGCTGAATAACAAGGTGTTGAACATTTCCATTATAAGCAATTTATGTGTTTCGAATTGCTTTGCTTTTTAGCAGAAATGATTGTAATAATTAAATCAAGAAACTCAAAATCCCTATAATTTCCTGTTAGTCCAAATCCAAATGGTGTGAAGAGTCTCTAAACAAGATGATGGGGTCCGTGTTCTAGACTGGGATGTTTTGTAAACAATGTTTGGTCTGGGGGCCTTATTTATCGAGGATGTCTTTTTCAGAGACTTTGTTCCTCTCAAGGTTACAACATCCAAGTTTTCCATAAAGAATTATAAATTTTGATTCATATGAGCACAGAACCTTTTTTCCATTTTGCCCACTCCAAAAAAATGATTTTGGTCCAGAGAAAATGGCTGCATTTCTGGATCGTGTTGGTATATAGCTTTTCTTTGCATGACAGAGCTTAATTTGCTTTGTGGATTGCAAAACAAAACATGTTCACAAACATTGATTTTTAGAAGTATTCCTGAGCCTATACATTGATTTGCATGACCGACTCATGTCTGTTTTTAATACAGTACCAACTACGGGCCCATAAACCACGAGCATCCAATGGCCACCATCACCATTTGGACTTTGTGCACATTTTAAGTTGAGGAACATTTTTATGTTATTTCACAGATTGGTGAATCTTTGATGAATCTTTACTTCTGAGAAACTCTGCCTCCAACAGTTCTTTTTTCTAAAAAAAGCATTTTAAAACACCTCTATTTTTCTTAGTCTACTTACTTTTCTAGCTTTTTATTAACCATGTCCCAAACCTTTAAGATCAATTTCTAAATGGTTACATATTTGTCCATTTCAATTGAAAAAAAACTCTTAGTTCGATATGTTCGGTGTGAATCAAGTAAAATTAAAAAAAGAGATTTCTAAATCATTTAATACCTTTTTTCCCTTTTAATTTTACATAGTGTCCCAATTTTAGAAATTGGTTTTTATATGGCCTATTTAACTTTAAGTCAGTCTTAATAAAAATGTATGCCAGGGACATGAAGATAGGTTATGAAGACTTTATAATAAACACTGATTGGCACACACACTGAATAGTTCCAAATCTCAGGAAATATTTTTTTGGAAAGGGAAACATTGTGTTTGGTGTTTACTTTAAAATCAAAAATTTTATTTATTAAAAAATTTCCCCCAAAAATTTTGCACATGAAAAAAAGACAAATGGCTAAAAAAAATGCCATTATAATAAAATATTCTACAGTACAATATTCACAAAAAAAAATCTATTTTATTATACTTTTTTTTTACAAAGAAAACATAGCTTTAAACAAACGTGAAACAAAAAATGTGATTTTGCAAAGCCTAAAAACAGAAGCCAAAAAAGTCTTTAAATTCACAGATATATAAACATATATGTATGTTCTTGCATTTATATAGAAGTATTCCAAAACAGTCAAGTGCTAAATTGTTTGTTCCTGGAAAGCATACATTGTAAACAATGAAAAATTTCACTTTTCAAGTAATTTATGCATGCCGGCATATTATAAAGCTCATTGTAATTTTTTCAAACTTCTATATAACCTAGTGGTGAATTTTACAAAATACATGTTTTACATTTCTTGTGGATTAAGAATAATTTAAATATAATATTCTACAGGAAAATAAAATCTTAAAAAAGCCCGATCATGCTTCATTATAAACTTTGTGATACAGTTTTCTAAACTTTATCAAGCGAGGATTCAGTTTAAACAGCGTCAGAAAAGCATATTTATACAATGCATTAGCGGTATGAAACGGCAACTTGGAGGCGACCATTTTGAAACGCAGTGCAGGCCACCATCCAAATTTTTAGGTACGTTACAGGCTGAGCAAACTGCATAGCTTTTACAGTGTGTGACCCTCCAAACCACTATTCTACTGTAAATTCTAAAAGAAGGCTTTTAAAAATTAAATTTTTTTTTTACCCTTAAAATAAAACCGGGTACATCCCCAACCTCTATGACAAAGGTATAGATCTTTATAGCATAAGAAAAAAATTTTAAAAGTTTTCACATTTTTCCAAAATGTTTAATTTGACCAAGGACCCGTTATTGGAAAATTTCTGGGCCCCATGTTAAAAAAATGAATGCAGCCCACAGGTCCATAGCAGCCAATACAATTATTGTATTTGTTTTTATGCCTGGGAATTTGTTTCTCTGCACTAATCGTTATACACAAGGCTCTAGTTAGTGGGTATCTTACTGTATAAAAATAACACATGTAAAAAAAATATCCTTATTGGGCAACATTGCGTAAACACCCCCTTCCTTCTTTTTGGCTTACAAGGACATTTAGGCATTTTATTTTAAACAATTTTGAAAAAAATTAACCTGTTTTCCGACAAAAAAACAATTTTTTTAAAAATTTAAGGGTGAACAAAAAGCAGTAAAAAAAATATATTGGTAAATAATCAAGTGTAATAAAATTGGAAGATTAACGATTGTATAAGCACAAGTTTAGTGATTTTTTTTAAGCCACCTGGGACATTTAAGGCATAGCACAATTTGTAAGGTTTTAAAATTTTATTTTTAAAATCAGTTCTTTAGGAAATACACACGATAGTGGTGTAAGATAGAGAGCTGATCTTCACCCTTTTTTCTTTTTCCCGTATTGCATGAAATTCCACTTTAGGTTTGGTTATGACGATATTCTTTTAGTGGGCCCAAATCACTTTTATGGGAGTGGCGGACGGTTTTTTTTATTTGGGTTGGGAAACAAATGGACACTGAGGCTTTTTAGAAGTTAAAGTCAGAGGTGGATCCAGAAGAAACAGAGTATAAATTAAAGAGTGATACTTCCTGTCTTGTATTCCCCTCTGTGTTTTGTTAAAAAATAAAATTTTCACAGTAGATTTCAACCACTGAAATGCAGAGGTTGAGATCAGTGGTTAAATCGGCACTAAAATCTGCAATTAACATATACCTCTTTCCGCTGGAATTTTTGAGGTTAACTAGCATAAGAAAAATAAACCTATTGATTTAAAAAACCCGTTTAACTTTCCACCCATTTTTTGGGTTTTTTAGAGGATCTGTGGCACCCGACAATTGTTTTGTTTTAATAATTGGTTCAATGAGAAATAATTCTGGAGGATTTTTCTTATAACTCAACGTCAGACTGTGGAAGTAGAAGCCCCCAATCGGTAACACTCAGTTGACAAATTCAGTAACATTTCCAGCAGGAAAAACAGCACAATACAGAATTATAAGAGAAAATGCTCCAAAATTGTAATTTCACAGGGAACACAAGTATTTATTAAAATAGACAAAATCAGGAATGCTCAGGGATCCCTTTTAATTTAAAGCCAAATCCTCCCTCCCCCCCCCCAAATTTAAAAATCCGTGTAAAAAAACACAAGAAAAACTACAAGCATAAGGAATGTTCCCCGGTTTTTTGGGGTGAAATTTCGGCATTTTTAAATGCGCTGCAATACCCCCAAATTACACCCCAAATAGGGTAATTCATGGGTTTTATTCACGACGATAATCATAGCTTTCAGTCAGTAGCATTTTAGAATTTTGCCTGGCCAGCATGTCTTCTTTAGCAACAGTGGTATAGTGGCATGCACAGTACGCGCCCAAATATGCCTGTAATACCCGGAAACCAGAAAACTGGGTTTTTTTTTTTTTTTTTAACAGAGCTTTAAATATATATATATTTTTTTTACGATTATCATTAAAGAATGGTCTGGTTTCAAAAAAGAAATTAAAATATTTTAAAAAATTGGTGGTGGCATCGGAACAACCATTTTCTCATTATCGTCTCCACACAGGACATAGTATTTTTTGAGATAACATGGAGTTTCCCACGGTTCTGACAGACACAGTTAGTGTCCTTTTTATGGTGCTTCATTAACAATCAGTCGGTCTCAAATTTTTCAAGACTTTAGCAAAAAGCAGAACTGGCAACAACTGGACTACATAAAATACGCAAGGAGGCTTCTATTTTTCTTTGGCGTATCATTCAGAATTTGGTAAAAAAAATTCAAAACAAAGAATTTTTTTAAATTGCTGTAAAAACAAATACAAAAAAATAACCACGTTCTTGTTAAAAGCCTTAAGCCCCTTATTTGAGCCTTCAGGGTCAGGCATTCTTGTTTTTACACCAACACCACTACTTTCCAAGAATTAAAACTCTTGTATTTTTCGATCATTGTTTTTTTTCTGTTCACAGTGTAGCACACATCAAGTGTTAACTGAATTTTGTAGGTTGGTATGAATATAGGGATACCAAATATTTATAGCTTATTTTTATGTTTAAATTACTTTTGCACAATCAACACATTTTTTTTAAATTCTTTTTTTTATGTCACCATATCCTGAAAGCCTTTTTTTATTGTACCTGTGGGTAGGCTATTTTTTTGCATTTACCATAAGGTTTCTGTGACATGGTAACCTTATTACTTGAGTCAATATGACTATACAAGTATATTCATACCTTTTTGTTCACCTTACATTTATAAATGAAAAATTTTATTGTAAAAATAGTTATTTTTTTTTTCAATAATTATTTTAAGTTAAACTTTAATAAATTTTTAGAACCTGTAAAGTATTTTACATTGTGATTGTTTAAATCACTCTGGTATGCTAAAAAAACTAAAGCTTTATTGCCTTCCAGTATGTGGCTCTGATATGGCCTAATAGGTATACATCCATAGCATCTTCTGCAACCTGCAATCCTTCTGTCAAACCAATAATATGCCAACGTCATTAATGGGCGTGAAATCTGAGGGGTTAAGTGATCAGGATCAGAGTGATCGTTAAGCCCAGCAACTACAACAGGACCCTGGCTGTCAGCTCCTGTACCCGTATTATTGGAAAAAGGCACATGATGAACCGAGACAAGCCATCATAGATGATCTACATGTATGAGATTTTGTGATAGTGGAGTAAAGACATTTTTGCAAAGGAAAGACAATATTGACTTAACGGGTACTAACATCAGGAAGATTTTTATGTATTGCTTATTGCGTTGTTAACATGTATATAACATACATGAGAAAAGTATTCAACATATTAGATTATTATTAACTATACCAAATCTTCTAATACAATTAGCCTTTGCATATTTTGTAGTTGTAGTAGCTCACCACAATATAAAAGACAAAAATCCACGGCACTACACAGGGAAATAAATAGCCAAAAGTGGTTTACTCCTTCGTGCCAGTGAGCGACGTTTCAGCTTCCTCACAGACCCTGTGTCAAGCTTATTTTCTTTTTAGATCATGTATTAATGTAATTCCACAACTACAAAATATTGCAAAGTATTAGCAGATTTGGCATAGTGCGTCTTCATCACATATATTGGATACCATTCACCGTTATGCAATTCTAATTTACAGAAATTCTCAAGAGGCAGTTGATAGTTGTCACTGTCAAAACAGATGAAGATCTGTTTTGCAAACTGTTGTCATATGAGTCATACATTTTCGATATCAGATTGAGCCTTCTAGAGTTTGCTTCCATATGCCACTCACTTCAAGACTGTAAGGAAATGTAAAAACTCAAGTGTGGATTGGAAGGTCTGGAGGAATTCTGGTATATGCATAGGCAATTAAATAAGTGGATAGCTTCCCATCTAAAAGGCACCTGGACACGAATTTTGTTTATTTTAAGAGTTATATTTTAGTATTAAATAATTTACAATTGATTTAAAATAAGTCAACATTTACACAGAGAAAAAATATAGAAAAAGTATAGAAATAGCCAAGGATAGGGATAATTAGGAACAAAACATGGAAGACATCACACGAGAAAAACCTTCACAATGTCTAAACATTTCCAGAACCTTAATTTAAGGGGTCCAGTCAGTTCTCTTTACATGCCTGTTTTCATAAACACTAGGATTTTTCTTAAATCTTTTTATTCTGTAATTCTTTTGTCATTTCTCCAGGAAATGTAGGAGTAAATTAACAATTGTGTGCAACCATTCCTCTCATCAGTGGGGGTGTATTCCTACACAGACTGTCCTAACAGTGCCTGACGAGGGAAATGGCAACATCCACTTCCCAATCTACTTATACATTTCCAGGAGGAAAAACAGAGGGATAGCACAATGAAAATTTCTAAGAAAAAATGCTAGTGTTATTTCATGAGAAATACAAGAATTTGAGCTGCAGGTCCGAGAAGTACTTTTCACTTTTAGATTAAAGTAAATGATGGAGTCCTTACACAAGTAAACCTATCAAGTAAAAGCATACATAGTCTACCCATCATTGGTTTCCTTATCTCAGAAGGAAAGCTATCTATATTCATTTATTGACTTGTGATGAATATGCAACACGGCTTTTTATTTTTCATATTACATAGGTAGGAGCCTTTCATGAATAAACTGTGTCCCTCTAGGATCGACCAGTTGTGACTAATTTATTTTAGATTAAAAACGTTTCAAAAAGATAAAATTTCTGTCACCGCTTCTCGATATATCGATCAGTGTTTTTTTTTTTTTTACAAATAAATTGGAATGGTTTTTGGAGGCATTCTTCACGGTTACATTCTGTAAGCTGTACATGGAGTTGAATTAATACAATGCGCTGTTTCGAACATTTTTGATTTCTAACTCGAGTTGCCGAATCTGAATATCCCTTTGGCTCAGCTGATCACGTAACCTGCGGATTTCTTCCTGCTGCTTGTAAAACTCGAAAACAACTAAAAAATAAAAAAAAATACTATAAACCCTTACTAATGTATGATCAAATTAACTTTTTTTTATTTTCTACTACTTTACACAACAAATATCCAAAGAAAAAAGTTTTTAACGACTTTGCACATTGAAAGAGCTACAACGTTACTTTACCTAGACCATCGCTGTTTTTTTCCCCCACCTACAAATTGAATAATTTTATTTTCCGAAATAAAGGGGAAAATAGGAATAAACAATTTTTAATAAATTCGTTATCTTTGGGGAATTTTTTTATGTTGTTCTATGGTGGTTGGTAAAAAAATCAAAAAGGGGGGCCCATCAAAAAGATTGCTTTAAACATGTAGGGAAAGGTAAATAAGGTTTATTACCAAATCTTGTGTTCTATTTGGTTCCTTTCAAAGTTAGAGCAGTTCTCATTTTCTTTTATTTAAAAGGGGGTTTCCTACTGCTGACCATCTCCTCTTTCATTAGCCCCGCCAGGATAATGACTTTTTCCCTCTGCCCGTAGCAAACCCCAAATAGTTTTAGCCCCCATTTTATTTTCGACTAAGTGTAAAAAAAATAATTTCACCAAACAATAACGTTTGGACTCCCCGGACCCCTCAAATTGATAAGACTTAGATTTAGTTGAAAGTTGATGGTTTGGAGGAAATTATTTTTTGTTTTGGGGTAACAAAATTAACGTAGCTAGAATTGGGGGGGGTTTCTGTCCCCGCCCTTGTATTTAAAGTTGGTGGTTTAGGTTCTAACCTGGGGGGTAGGGCTTTAAAAAAAAACGCTGATAGGGCCTTCACTCCCGTTCTAAACAGATGCCGGGGCTTGTTTATCTTTTCTTAAGACAAAGTTTTCCATTTGAGTCTGCGCTTTGTGCCTTGCTTTTAAAAACCTCAATCACCATGTCCCTTATCAGGGATAGGGGGTTAAATTTTTGCCACCGATGAGCTTAAAAAGGAGCCTAAAGCGTGTGAAAAACATTTTTTACAAATGGGCTTACAAAAGCATGCAGGGAAAAACACCCAAATTGTTAAACAATTTTTCCCACAAAATGGTTTTAAACTGTGCGTGAGATAGGTTTAAAGGGTAAAAGGGAAAAGAGCAATTTTGCCGCTTGGTTTTCAGGTGTAATCACATTTCGATTTTGAAGCTATCTCCCCACTGGGGGACTAACTTTGTGCTTTTTTTTTTTTTTTTTTTTTTTAAATGTACCCGAAATCATCACGTAAATGG